>BMAO01038223.1:0-30927 GCA_019973975.1 Trichonephila clavata
GGTGAAATCTCGTGCGTTCGCGTCACCGACATACTTATAGCAGTTTATCTGTAACTATACAGCTGACGTATAGTGCTGTGTATATCTTATAAGTGAAATTCAATGGATTTAGTGAAAAGTTCAATGTGTGTATATACTGTGCATTGCTCGTTGCGATTCCGAGTATGGGTAATACATATTAATGGTTGCCTTTTATATTTCGCCTGGAAAATCTATGAGACAGATACAACAATTTTTATTCGAAAATTTGATGATTTATACAAAAGAAGGTTCAGAAATACTCGAAAAAGATTTGGCGAAAAATATATGATCATGTACCGATGTTTTTATAAGTGGAGCCTTCAATATTAGCTTTGCAGATGATAAAAATCTACCACTGATTGATTTTCTAAATGAAACACTTAATTTAAATATGCCCAATGATCGAAAGCTCAGTACTGCAAAATATAAAACGACGATAGCGGTTTTTACGCGATACTTAGATAAATTTGAATAAAACATTTTCCTTTCTTACTTTAATTACCATAAGCCTTTTGTATCTTTCTTAGAACAAAATTAAATAATTGAAAGTACAAAAAGTCTAAGTATTTATTAGGTCATCAATGGTACAAATGGCATTGGAGTAATTTGTTCAGTGGCTTTTTCAAAAGTTCATCGTAGACAAATATTCAAAAGATTAATTTCACTTCAATCAAAGACAAGAGTAAAAGGTTAATTTAAGTTTAATAGTAAATGAAGTGCGTCTGCACTCGTTCACGTACAGAAGATCTCTAATCAAAACAAAGAAGCTTTTTACAAACAACGCCCTCTATACTGAGGGGTTCTACCATTAAAATTAATGATGACAATGATGCAAACAATTAATATAATGTTAAAAATCAAGTACATTGAAATTTAAGTAAATACAAATACTATCCATAAATAATGATTGTATTTTAATTGCTATTTTAGTTGAATTGTATTTATATTTTGTCATGATCTTGTACAGCCCGTAATATATTGAATAATAAAAAACCATATAAACATATGCATTTAGTTGTTGCTCGGAGGGTCAATAGATGTGAAAACCAGATTGATGTTGATAATTTTAATTCAAACATTATGAAATTTCAATTTTAATACTAAAAGTTTCTAAGTTTCACTTCTATTGGCAGTCTCTATTACTGCCAATTTTTTATTTCTTTCAAGTTTACCTCATTTTAGTGAATATTTAATAATATAATGCATATTTTAATCCCGTAAATGTTTCAAATATTTGTATTCCGTTCGTTTCGTGATACTTGTATGAAGTTATTGCCATGACAATGGTATAAAAGTAAATAAATAATTTTGAGATAAAAACAATGAAACAAATTATTTAACATGTGTAACTCTTCGAAATATTTACAAACAAATACGAAATGAATTTTCGGAGAATATTTTAAGTGATTATAACATTTAACCCCTTAAAACGATTTGCATGTACAACGTACAGGCTCCGAAAGTTGACCGCAACTGGTTTGCCCATGTGCTGTACGGGCGCTGGTATTTTCTTTCTTTATTCGATTTGTATATTAAATTCTTATTGTGTATTATTTAATGCTAACTATTTGAAAAGGTGATATGTTCTTTTGTCTATGGTGCTGAAATGCTTTTCAGTTGCATTTTTTTTTTTTTTCTGGTAAAGGAATTAGTATGGTGTTTAGTTATAAAAAAAATTAAAAAATGTTCCTTTTTTTTAAGCATATTCCACAAAAAAACAAAAAAAAAACCGTTAAGAGCTTTTTATCATGATTATTTTTACTTATTACAATGCATTTTTTTCCCTAAGCAGACCTTTATCGTGGTCTTAAGCGCATCCACGTAACAAACATATATTTCTAAGATAACTTTTTTTAAAGCGAAAATAAAAATTAAAATGCATAATTTACAAAAATATTTTAATATATATTTCTAATAATTATAAAAATTAAAATGCATACCTTTATAAAAATATTTTAGTAAATAATTCTAATAACTAATTCAGTATTAAGAGAAACATAAACTTCTTTAATCAAATTGCATAAAATAACTGTGGAGAATTTCAAATGATTAACGAAAAAAAAGAGTATTCATTAAACATTTTATTCAATTAAATGTTACTGAAAGAAGGAAAAATATAAGCAATATTTAATTATGGTACAAATAATTGATTTTTCCTAAATAATGAACACAACTTAATGTCTTGTTTTGGAATACTTACTTAAACTTCTAGAAACTTTCTGATCTTTAAGACATATGTTTTCTTGAAAAGTATAAATATATATTTTGCAGCGATAATAATCTGATGATCCATTCTTATCTTATTTGCTTTGTTACGCTATAATAGATAAACATATTAGGTGCAACTCCATGACTTTCATTCGAAGGGTGGAAGATATAGTTGCACAGCCATTCTAAGAAAGAATCTAGCAGACATTATTTATGAATTAGTTGAGAAAATCCGAGAAGACCCGAAAAATATTTTAATTTCAATAGAGGTTTGGAATATTTCTCTCAGAATTGCTAATAGCATTTTCGAAGTAACGTTTTATGTGTTAAATATTTTTTAAAAAAACGTGTAAGTGTAATAATTAGTAAAATTATCATATTAAAAAATCAAAATGAATTTGGATTTTACATAAATATATGGATTAGTTTCATTTTTACGTTAAACTTTTATCATTATTAATTTGTATAAAAGGAAACAATTTTCTCGATTTCGAGGTTGTGATACACGCAGTAACTGTCTTGTTTTTTTTATCGTTACAATTTAAATGACTAGAATGATCTATTTAAAACCAATATTTTTACTTCTCTGCTTTATATCACCTATTTCAAAATTATGTAGTTTGTGTGTCCATTTCCCCCATATTTTTATATCCGTCTGTGTATGTGCGCGTATGTATCTATTTTTTTAATCTCCACCGAACTAGCCCAACACCAAGCCGCTGGTCATTTTCAGATAGGGGACCGAGGACTGCTGCCCAGTTCGTATGCACTGAGTAGGTCTAAGCTGACTGTCTAATTATTATTTATTTTTCTTTGAAGAAGAAGGGTTAAAACTATACAATACATAAAACAACGTTTATAACATTTTTTTTTTTTCGATTTTACATTTATTTCTTATTTACATGACAAAGTAGAGCATCAAACAAAAAAAGAAATTTTTGTAATTGGCTATATTACTAATGAATAAATCATTTACGCTCTAAATAAGTACTTTTTCGAACTGCCTCCCTTAAGAATCAAACTGCCCCCTTGTGGGGCGTAGGTCCGACGTTGAGAAACACTGGTCTAACTGTTAAGCGAAGCGTTGTAGATTAACAATTATTACACTACTGAGTGATCCAATTTTTTTAAATACTGACTTAATTGGAGAATGCAAACTACTCTATAATTTTTTTTTTGACAAATTCATTCGTAATGTAGAAGGAACTTTTTCCCACGGAGGGATGGTAAAGTAAGGGGTTAATGAATCGTTAGATTTTATTCAAACTTTTAAATGCACAATTAGTACAAATTCTTTTTAAAAGAGAGGGAAAAGTGAACTGTGCCTCTCAAATTTTGGCATACGTTTCGTCACGTGATGATATGGTCTAGTTTGTAGCTGAGTTTTGTTTTGGAGTGCCTAGCCCGTCAGGGCTTTTATCTCCTGTCTTGAGGGTGATGGAACATGATTGCTTATAACTTGCCCATTTTTAAAATTTAAGAAAGAAAAAAATTGAAATAAAATTTAAAATAGATAGGATTATGAGAAATATTACAATTAATAAGATTTAACAGAAACTTAACTTGGAAACAGAAAATTATTGATGATCAGAGCTTAGAATTTAACATGAGATTCCCTCGACCAATAGGGCTTAGGGAGGTTGTAGGTGTTGATAATACAAAATTGGAGCGCTCGATCTCTGCGAGATCATAATCTCCCTTTCTTTTCAATTTGGGTGTTAGCTTTCGTTTTATAATTTGCCCTTTTTTGAAATGATATTTTTATATTTAATGAGACTTTTTTATCGAGGGGGGGGGGTATCTGGATGTCAGTGGGTGTTCTGGAAATTTGGGGAAAAATCAGTTGGTTCTGCATGGCCCTTAAGGTAAAATCTTCAGAGGTAGGAGAGCAAGCTATCCTATTTGTCGGGCAACTCGGCTCCCATTGGAAGCTCGAGGGCGTGGTTTAAGGGTTTATCTTTACTTTTTGAAAAGGAGTAGAATGAACTACTCGTAATTTCGCATAACATGTTCATAGAACACATTTATCCTATCTTTTCCCTTTACCGCTCTCAACTGCTTCCCCAATTCCAGAAGGAATGGGTAATCAGCGAAGAGTTTCTTTATTTCGAAGACTGCATCCATTATTCCAAAGGGCCTTTCATTTGAGTTTTCGGTATCAGTGGGGTGAGGGTAATTTTGATTTTGAGTTGTCTGTGTATTGGATTGTGGGGTTTGGTTGTGTGTTGAATTTTTTCCTTGGAGGGCGGTGGCATAGGAAAAATCCTTTACCGCGTCCTTGTTTGCTGGGAATGTATTTTTATTTTCATTTGGGTTTTGGGCTTTTCAGTGTTCTTTTTGATTTGGGGGTATTTGGGCAGTTAAATGAGCTGGCCAGGTGGCCCACTTCTTTGCAGTTGATGCATGTTGGCTTTTCTAATTTTTCTTTAATTTCACAATCTTTGGTTCTGTGTTGTTGTCCGCATTTTAAGCATCTAGTGCGCATGTGACAGTATTTGGACGAGTGATTAAACAGGTTACAATTGTAACACTGAGTAATCCCCGGCCGTCTGTTAAAAGTGTCAATTTTTACCATTAGGTGGCAGCACGTCTTTAATTTAAAAATGTCGGGGAGTCGGGTTTTGCGGTAAGCTCCACCATGAACATGGGAAGCTTATGTTTTGTTTTTGATTTTGTGAGTTGGGCCACCTTTATAACAGTGAAACCTTGGTCTGTAAGTTCGTCTTTTATTTCGTCGATATCAGTAGATATCGGGAGTCCTTTTATAACGATTTTTCTGGGCGGGAGGCTTGGGGGGGGGGAATCATAGTATTGCTGTCCTTTTTCTGTTAGGTAGGTTGTAATTTGTCTGTAATGTTCTGGGTTCGAAGTAAAGATTTTTAAAAAATCTCCGGCAAGTTTAAAAGTTAAATCGGGGTATTTTGAGAGTAGGTCGGCTGTTAAGTTGGAGTAGTTTGTTTCGTATTTGAGCATGATTGAGGGATTTTGGGAGTGGGTATCTGTTCTTCGGTAGTTATCGAGGGATCAGTATCCATTGTTGCGAGAGCGTCGAACTTATTGGCTATCGGAATTGGGTTATCAGTACTAACGTTGGGGTGATCGGTTAGTTTTACTCTTTTAGTTTTGGATGGGGAGGTGAAACCTTCCTTATCAGTTTTCTTTTACTAGCATTACTACTGACCCCCAATGGGGTAGCAGCTTATCGTGACATGTTGTGATTGTGAGTGGTGTGAGGTTATCTCCTTTCCCGCCGAGCGATAGGAGTAACCAGATTGGATGTTGCGTTAAAGTGTTGACTTCGGACCCGGAGGGGGTACCGTCGCCGTGTCCGTGTGTGAGGGCTACCATCGTCCGTACGAGGAGCCCTCTGATTGGTTGTTGCTGTCTGATGTGAGAAATGGAACTGAAAAATGCAAGAAACAATATGGTATGAGCAAATTTACCTGAGAATTGTGTTTAGTTTAAAAGGATGTTTCTGGGTCTGTGGTGTGTTATGTGTTGGAGTATACTTCTCGATCTTTTGGATCGAGGGGTTGTCTGATGTGTCAATGTTTTTGAAGAAATTTTTTGACAGTTTTTGCATGAATTGCCGGATTGTCTTAAATTTAATAGCACGTCTGAGGTCAGCATTTCTCATGTACCAATCGCGCATAAGATTTGTCTCAGGGTTTTATTCTGTAAGATTTCAAGTTGTTTGATGTGTGTTTTAGCTGCAAAACCCCACACTGGGCAGGCATAAGTTATAGTTGGTCTTAGAAGTAGAAAGAAAACAAGTAATTTCTTAGATCTACTTAACTTAGAACTTCTATGTAATAATGGGGTCACACAACGAGGTGACTTTTTTTAATAAAGTTACCTCGTATGCGTGTTACATGTTGTTTGAAAGTGAGTCTTTTATCCAACGTGACACCAAGATGCTTGGTGTGCTGAGACAAGGGATTTGTTCA
This sequence comes from Trichonephila clavata, assembly GCA_019973975.1. Lineage (NCBI taxonomy): Eukaryota > Metazoa > Arthropoda > Arachnida > Araneae > Nephilidae > Trichonephila > Trichonephila clavata. The sequence goes on from BMAO01038223.1 coordinate 6,177, forward strand.
TTGTGTAAGAAGATTTTTGTTTGCTTAATGTTAAGTTTCTTTAGAGTGAAGAGGACGGCCTCCGTTTTTACAACATTAAGTGCAATTTTCCACCTGGAGAACCAATCTTCTAGCGCTAAGAGGTGTCTGTTTAGTGCTCTGGCAATGAGTGTTGGTGCAGTGTGAGTTGCCAAAATTGCAATGTCGTCTGCGTACATACACAAAATTGTGTTGTCGTGGATCGGAATGTCGTTTACATAGTTATTAAATAGAAATGGAGAAATTAATGTCCCTGTGCCAACCCACCTGCGTGGGTCTGGGGGTGGAGTAAGTGGAGTTAATTCTAATTTTGAAATTTCTATTAGTAAGACAGGAGAAGATTAGTTTTATCATTTTGAGGGGGAAAGTCATAATGAATTAGTTTGTAAATAAGTCCTTCGTCCAGACGCGATCGAAGGGTTTTTGGGTGTCTAAGAAAACGCACCAGTCGATTTTTTTGTTTTCAAATCCGAACTTAATCGTCTCCACCACTCGTAAGAGTTGGTGGAAGGTCGATAGTTCGGGTCTGAACCCGTGCTGCTCGGGGATGTGCAGGTTCCTCACGTTGGCGTGCTCGTATAACCTTTTAAGTATAATTTTTTCTATAATTTTGCTGAGGATTGGGAGTAGCGATATGGCCGGAAACTGACTGCCTGGTTGGGTCTTTACCGGGCTTAGGAATGGGTATGACTGCTGCGGTTTTTCCAGAGACGAGGAAAGTAGCCAAGTTTGAGGATGTTTTCAATAATGTTTGTTAGTTCGAAAGTTTGGAGTAGCGGGAGGTGCTTTACCATCTTATTTGTGATATTTTCCATACCCGCTGCTTTGTTAATACTAGTATTGTTAATGATCTCAATAATTTCACTTGGTAGAGGAGGGGGGTGGGAGGAATGTTAGTAAAGTTATTATCATTTTCTAGATAGGTGTTATTGCCCTATCGGTGTCATTGAAGATATCATTTAATTTAAATTGGTTTTGGTGTGAGCCAGCTTGAGCTCACACTTGTCTGTGTCACTATAGGCAATTTTGTCTTGGCCGTTAAGGACTGGTATCGGGGTGCTTGCTTCCTGATTTCTCGGGCGGCCTTCCATAATGTGCCGTGTTCCGAATCCAGGCAAGCTGGTCTAGTTTGGGAGACAGTATTTATTTGTTAGTTCTTGCAATAGAATTGCGATTCTTTTTCTGATAAATCATCATAAAAATCGGAATTTTTCAAAAATTCGTAGGAAATTTATCAGAAGATTGTTGAAAGGTGGGTCATCATTTAAAATTTATAATAAATTTTGTACTGAGTTCGACGTAAGCCCTTATTTATAAAACATATATATATACATACTCGCAGAAGAAATTGTTGAGTTTCATTTTAAAAACTCACCTGTGCGTAGAACAGATACTCCAACTAGTATTTTTTATAACTCTATCATCTACAAACCAGGTAATTTAATTATATTATTATTTGTTAAGCAATTTTCGAAATATGTATCTGACAATTACATATAGGGCGTATGAGTACAATAATTACAAACTTTCAGGAAAGATAGAGTACTTGTAGATGGTGCGAAATCACATAGGAACGCATAGTTGTAAACGCTTTCCTGGCGCGGTAGTGATGACACAAAACGCAAGAAAAATAGGACAAGAATAAGAGGAGAAAACATGTTTATTATTCGTTGTTCAGCAAAAATGCTGGTTGGTGTACTCACTACGTAAACCGAAGCATTAGATGACAGTGTGTACACGCACGTAGATTTTGCTGCGGCGATAGCTATGAAGCGTCATTTTGCCTGCCAACAAAGAATGTTACATGCACGCGAACGCTGAGCTAGTTGATATGCGTTTGGCATCCGGACCCGCTGATTGCAATGAAAGCACCACTCAGAGGTTGAATGCTCAACATTTCGCAGGAGGCAAACTCCCAGCCACGCTTTCTTTGCACGCTTAAACCAAAGGTTGTCCGATAGCGGATCCTTCACAGTAGACATTCAGGAACGTGAGTGAAGAGTAATAACGCTAAACAATAAGAAAACTATCCTAGAACTGGTACAGAACAGGAGATCACATTACAGACGAGGTGGTTTGATGGTATGGTCTAGAATCGACATAGACGGACGCACTAACCTGCAAATCATTCGGAATGACAATTTGACGGCTCAAAGGTATGCAGACGAGATCCTGAGACTCTATGCCATACCTTACGTTGCAACCATTGGTGATTTCTTTCTTTAAATGTGAGATAATACTAGACATTATATAGCTTGTTTTGTGGAGAACTTCCTTGAAACTGAAACAATACATCATATAGGGAGAGAGAGTAGCTAGCCTGATCTCTTGATCTTAATGTGTTCGAGTGCGTTTGGGACATACTCGGATGACGTGTTGTTGCAAGACCAAAGCCTCCTGTTACTTCTGTTACTTGAAGAACCGGAAGATTGAGCTTCTCGTCAAGAGTGGAACAGTATTCGCCAAAGTCTCATCGCTAGCCTCATCCTATCCATGCAAAACAGGTGTGTGGCAGTTTTCACACACCACATTAAACATTCTGTATCATTTCCAAACAGTCAGTTTCCTTGTCATTTACATGCTTCCAAATTGTTTCCCTGGAGCATCATCACATGCTCTTTATATGATTCCGTAGAATTAAAGTTCCCATGCAATTGTTTTTTTTGCTTTTTTTTTTGTCTGTATTAAGATTTATTACACCTGTATTCTCCATTTTATACCCATGCATGGCTATCGCGCAACAGCTTCTTCCTTTTGTTACTTGCTCCCCTAACTTTTTTAGCAGTGTAAATATAGTTCCATGCATTATTATGCGTTGCAAACAACGTAATCAAGTGTCATCTACTAAAAGTTTAAAAACATTTATTTGAACTTGATTGGATGAATAGAAAGTATTTTATTAACGATTGAAAATTTGAACAAGATAAATATATAGATAGAGTGAGCTAAATAGTAGGAATTGGAAAAATAATTCTTTCAACCCTTTTTCCCCTTGTTTTCGTTTCTGGAATCACGGATATGAAAAAATGGTTCAATTCAAAAATGAATTTTATTTATATAATTCGATATTAACATCTGAAGTTTAGCGAGAACAAACAAACAAAACGAGTTTAAAAAAGTCTCCCCTAAAAATAATGGTGTGGGTATTAAAGTATTGGCCTCGCTGTTTGACAGTGATTAAAATTACGAGATCGATTCCCAATAACAGAGATGTAAATTCAAACTAATCAATATTCTAGTCAATCCCTCTGAAAGACTGAGAAATTCCAGGAAATTAGGAACAACTGTGGCAGAGTGGCGATTTTTCAAAAATTGACAAGCAATTAATATTGAGCCATTTTATTATTCACATTATTTCAAACACAAATTTATACCGATCACTAAAATAATTTTTTTTTCCAGATGATTCAGATGGAGTTCTAAGGTATGTTCAGACGTGTTCCATCTCGTCGAGCATTCCTCAAAGGAATATTGATTGCGGACCTGCTGCTCATCCCGATCTTATTCCTCCTGTTTTCTAAGCGAAACACCCCTCCTCCTCCTCTGATAGCAGACCACCCTTATTTTCTGTATGATCTGGATTTGAACGAACCTCGAAGTTCCGGCCAGAAGTGTGTGCTGCCAAGGCTACATCCATTCCATCCGTCCATTTGGAATTACTTTTCACCTCCAAAAGACATTGTCTGCAAAACACGAAGACCCGATTTGACGTACATTAGCAACGATGGTATTCTTCAATTCAATTTAACTGTAGTCCAACGCATTGGATATACGGTAGGAAAGAATCTGCACTGTTTCTGGTCAAAGGTACTCAGGGCTGGACCCAATGAGGAAGATGACGACGAAGTGGTTTATGGGAAAGAAGTAAATATGCATTTTTACAGTACATATATATACATTAAATATTATCATTTGTTAAACACACTTGCAAATATGTAATCTAAACATTCAAGAGCACCCATTAGACCAGTTAAAAACTAAAACTTCAAGAATTAATTGATAAAACTGGATAGAAAAGTGAGTTTCGCGCGCGGTGAAGATTCTTCACTATGAAGTATTTATTCATTGCATAAAGATTTAATTTCACTATATTGCATAGAGTTTTGAATGCATATATCAATCGTATGTTCTCCACTCGATCTTGAATATTTTCGCCATATTTGGAACTCTTATTATAAAAATAAAATTGAAATTCGAGGAAAAGTACAAAACTGGTTCATGAGTTACTTGTTTTCTAGGATTTAGCAGGATTTAGCTTCATCTTACCTACGCAAAGTTTTTAATATTTTGAGTTTGAAATCACGACAAGATCTTTTTGTGTTTTTTTATATAAAGTCATCAATGATATAACCGACTACCTTGATATTTTAAACTGTATTCATTTTTCTGTACCAGCGAGAAGTTTCAGAAACTATTCCTTATTTGAGGGCAGGTATTCAGATGCAATTATATAAATAATAGTTTCTCACTGTATAAATTTTGGAAAATTTTTATAAGGGGTTTTCTGAAGAAATTGATATTTGTATCTTTTAATGTTTTTAAATGTCAAGTTTTAAGCGTTTTGAACTTTTAATATGCATCAATTTTTATTCGCAATGTTTTTTTAATATTTTAGTTTGTTCTTTTTGTGTTGTTTATAGAGTTTTTTTCCTTAATATGAGTTTTTCTTTTTTAAAACTGTTTATATATCTTCAGTTATTTGGTGAAGTGTAATTCTTGCAGGTCGTTTTTCTGTCAAGCAACTCTGTAACTAGAGTTTTTTCTCTGTAGTGTACACTTCCAACAAATAACATTAAATCCATTTTTTTTAAAAAAATAACGTAACAATCTTTTAAGTCAGGTTTTGTAGAGTTAAAATTGGTTATATATACTGATTAAAAAGACTTGGCGTATCTTAAATCCAAGTTTAATTGTACCAGAACTAATATGTTAGCAAGTTTTTCTCTTTAATAGTAAACGATACAAGAATCAAAAGGTCTATGAAGTCTTGGAAGTAGATGATGAAAGAATCTTTCATCTAATAGCATTTCGGTGTAGTCCCGAGAATACAAATAAGGTCCTTCCTCTACTTGGAAAGGTAAAATAAAAGAAAACCCAGTCTGATAAGTGTATGGAAGGATAAGCAAAAAAACATGTAATCAGTTTGGTTCTAATAAAGAAAATTGGAACATAAAGAAACTGCACCTTTTCAATCACTCCCCAATCCAGTTTGAATGATTAAAAGAACTAATCTAATAAAAGTTAACGTAGCATCTGATTACTATAGTAGTAGTAAGCTATTCATCGTTATTGCTGAAGCCAATAGAATAACAATCAGTAAATGAATTAGCGATTCGAATAATATTGCGAAAGAAATAAAATTCGAATCAACAACAAAAAAGGCTATATTGATTAGTAAAAATGAACGTCTGTTAAAAGATAGTAATTAATAAGGTAAAATCAAAATAGAAAGCAAAATTTAATTCCGAATATTTTTAGAAATTAAGTTATATCTATTAATTCCCAATCTTGTGCAGGGTTTATAATTCCTGCTTGCCATGAATGAAATAAAATGGCAAATCAAATTTTCTAAAAACGTTAAAACATTTCGTACAAACGATGTTTCATAACATAACGTGATTCAAAATCATAATCATTATTTGAAAACGTGATCAAATGTCCGTAATTTGTTTAATTAAAAATAATTATATTGATCAATATTAATAAGTACACTTGTGTCCAATGGTTGCCGATTTATGTGATTGAAGAGGTCACAGTTGCAAACTCATGGTCGGTGTAGTCAATTAGTGAGGTGAACACCGGTTGCGTGTGTGTGTGGTGTTATCAAATAATAATCATATTCTGGAGTCCTGGAAATAATACTAGAGTCCTAGAAATTTGGCTTTTGCTGGATTTATTAGTAACAATAACTTTCAACAATAAACTTAACAATCTTTAACAAATTAAACCATTACATTAATTAGACTGAAACTAAAGATAATTCTTGTATTGAAGATAAAAATGCTAGTAAACAACGGCAATCTAGTACGCCGAAGCAAAGAATTACGAGTAAACAACAGCACATCCAGTTATGCTGAAGCCAAGTTCAAGATTTCAACTGAGCCAGAATCCGTTACATATGGTTTCTATCGAGATATAGACCACGTGGGTTCTGAGCGGGGTGTCAACTAAGCCCCACCTACTCAGACCACCCGGTCCCTAATTTACAACAGGTTCCAGTCTTAAAGCAGCTGAAGACGCTCCGCATAGAAAGTCCCCCTAATGCAAGATAAATCTGTCAAGGTGCTGTCTTAAGCGTTGGTTGAAAGTTTGGAGAGTGAGGTGTCATCTCTAGTGTTGTCTTCTTCATTTGAGCTTGGTTAGAAATTACGAGGTTCATCGCCAATAGCCCTCGTGTCGCTTCTGAGTGCGATATGTTAGTAAACAATATATTTATCTAAATGTTTTTTCTTTCAGTTTCCTTTACCTCAAAACGGATCTTCACTGCCATTTGATCATGAAGTGTTCCAAGTGAATTGCAAAAGTTTTGCCGGAATTCCAGTATACGACAAACTTCACATCCGCATTCGAAATGTTTCACGGTCGGAGAAAAAGTCTCCCAAGAATCCGGTTAATGTCCTGATCTTTGGTTTGGATTCCATGTCCAGACTTGGATTTATGCGACTTTTGCCTCGCACCTATCAATATTTGACAGACAGTTTGCATATGACCGTTTTCCGTGGAATGAATAAAGTTGGTGACAACACATATCCAAATCTTGTGGCCTTATTGACAGGTCAGTGTTTTACATTTATAGAATAAATTATGTATTTTAATGATAGCCTAAATTTTAAATTACTTATAGTCTGAATTCTAAAGAAATACAAGGTATTCCATTCGTGTTATTAGCTCAACGTGAAATAAAAGTAATAAGTTAACATAACTAATAAGCTTGAATTGATTTTCGTAAGAAACATTTGGTATACATACATACTCTGACAGAAAACCTCATATAGAAATTAAAAAAGTATATACAAATTTAATTTATAGCTGAATACATTGAGAATCTTCTCTCTATAAATGGAAAGCCATGTGATTTAAATTTTCAGTATGTTTCTAATGATACCCTATCAACAAGGACAGATCGAGGACCACGAAATTCATCGCACCAAGGGGCTAATTTTACGTCAGTCGTTAGCCACAACTTTGAACACATTACAGGTGAAAGTACATTTTGACTCCGTTCCACCTCAATTTTGAAAGAGAATAAATATCCTGGAAGGGGGCGGTCGGGGCAACCCACCTATCTTACCTTCCACCAACCTTTCGATAGGATTTTTGGCACGACAAATGCTTAGAGTGCTCCCATACTGCACAGGCACTATACGTTTACAAACATCCATGCTTCCTTCAGAATTCGATCCCAGAGCCTATGGCAGAGCAGTCAGCATCAGTAATCACTACACCGTATAGGTGGCAATTTTCAATATATTACCCAATAGTTATAAGTATGGTTTTTAAAACAATTACTTTTAATACATGTTTTTAAAAAATTGCTGTGTATTAGAATAATTTATTTCTGTCTTCCCTTTCAAATATCCCAACAGTGAATCTTGACTTTTAACTTGATCTCAGTATTGTCTCCAATGATATATTTTGCAGGGCATTTTTTTTCCTCCTCATACACTCCTAATTTACGTATTGCGTTACTTTTCACGTGCCTTCGCTTTCTGTCGTGATGACTAAAAGTTATATAAACATATGAAACAAATAGTAAACATTTCCACAAATAATTGATAACTTTTTCTCAGGCAAAAAGGCATATGGCGGAGGTCTTCCAGATGAATCTGAAGGTTTTGATGACTGGCCTCTTATCTGGAAAAATTATTCAAACGCGGGATACAATACAATGTGGGCCGAAGATTTTCCTCAGTATGGACTTTTCAACTACCTCGCCAAAGGATTTCGCCGTCCACCCACTGATCATTACCTGAGGCCCTTTTGGCTGGCCCTTGAAGAATCTACCCTGCTCAAATTCAGTTCACACATGTGCTACGGATCACTGCCAAAACATCTACTCCAGGTAAACTGAGCTAGTCTCTTCTTTGTAAATATTGAAAAAAATAGATTTTACTGGTTAAATTATTGAAATTTCAATGAGATTGTATTATTATAAAATATATAATAATCACAGTTGTGTGTGCTAATAACAAAAGGAATTTAACTGCATCGATCTTTGATGTAATGCTGAAATATGTCAAATAGCTACATCGTTCTTTTCGGTTCTTTACTATTCAGGTTTAATACGAAAAAATGAAACAAAAGGATCTTTTAATTTTTTTTTGAATGACTATCCTATAATGATATCACAATCATATTATCACTGACTTAGAACACTATCATGTAATGACGATGTTAGAACCTTAATTTCAAAACTTCGACACCACATTACAAGGAAGCTATGAAGTCCGTTTAATATATAACAGTGGTCTTCAAACTTTTTCAACTCACGGAACCCCTAGAACTAGGTGTTTTCGTGGAACCCTATTCCACACACACACTTAGAAGAATATATCTTAAAATAATATTGAAAGTAGATCAACAATAGATCAATGTAAAGCCAATTAAAAATGTATAGCACTTATATTATTAAACAATTTTAATCTATTTTTAATAAAATTTACTCATTAATAATATTGTTACGTAGATCGGGGCTCGAGGATTTTATGCCAAATCAGTCGTAAATAACAAGTCAATTCTTTAAGAGCGATGAGTATTTAGTGTCGAAGATCAATCCTTGAAATACAGGATTCAGCAGCAAAATTCACAAAATAAATACCAGAAGGATTACACACCTTCAACAGCACTCAGACACAATAAGCAGTGTCTAAAATACACGTGTGTAAATGACTATTCACAAGCACAGCCGAGCTGATCAAGTTCAAGGCAAGTCTACTAATCGCTAATCAAAACAATGCTCACTACTCGCTGGTTGAAATCAGACTGACTGTTGCGGCGAGTATCTCTCTATTTATATCCGGGGCCGAAATTTCTGGAAACATGCGCTCGCACCACAGATCGTGAAATTAGTGGATTTCTCTACTAATTTCTAGAAGAATCCAGAGGGTCCCGAACTCACCAATATGGTCGCCACAGTCGCCAAGTTGGTCGCCAAAAATGATGTCAACTTGGCTCTATCGCCAATATTTCGCCAAGCTCCCATTGAATCGCCATTATAACGTAAGGGACGGCGTTGCTTGTGAATATTACAACTTTAACATGAAATAAATATAGAATAGAGTAATATAAAGGCATTGCACATTCGAATACAAATTATTTACATTAGTGTATACAAAATTCGTAACAATATTAATCTGTAATCCATGTATCACCTACCCATGCATTGTGTTTCGTAACTGGGATATGGTGTGGTGTGTTAGCATTTTTTCAAACAAACTTTCGAAGTTTGGGTCTATTGAGAATAATTAAACTCGCATTACATATTCTGAGTTTCATTTGTTTCTATACTTTGTTTTTGTAGCCACTCACGTTGAGGAATATTTTTCATTTATACACATTGCTCTGAATGGCTTAAGATGTTTATAGCTGTGTATTTTGCATGCGAAAGAGAATTTGCAACATAAAATTTAGAAGCCGTTCTGGCTTAAATTTAGTTTTTTAATATCGAATCTGTTGATAAGTGGTTCTCTCTCCTTTATTGTTGGCGTTCTTTCCACCAATACAAAAAGGTGCTTTTTCCATTAGAAAACTATTTAGTTTTCCAAGACATTGTACTAACGAGCATAAAATTATCTCGTGGAACCCAGGGCAACAAACAGTAAAGTATATTCACAATCTAATGAGTAATATATGTATATAAAGATAAAACATTTTAATATTATTTTATTATATAATAATAATAAGTTTTAAAAGTATTACAAAATAAAGTTATTATGTATAAATAAATTTTTCAGTTTCTTAATGAGAGGGATGAGCTTCAAATTCTTGTGTGTATACAAACATAATAGAGAACGTGACTTCATTTTGCGTACACATTTATAAGTTTCTTTTCTATTACTTTTATTATGACTCGTGGAATCACAGTTTGAAGACCACTGATATATAACATATCTCACTATAATCTATGACACTCTCTCTGAGGGAATACCCAAATAGCTACACGTAAAGATATAAGAAACTAAATTTGACATCATATCAAATTATACTAATTTCATTAAAATCAAAGTTTTACTGGAATTACACAATCAGTTTTCAGCCACTGCAAGGTGACAGCCTGTAGATCAGTAATCTTCATAATTCTTAGACCAACGTAAAAAATCAAACTATTCATTTTGAACATTATGCGTACATTTAAATTAAACTACAAATTAATATTTGAATCAGAATATAATGTATATCACATAGTGATACAGTGATCATATATTTGTTTAGCATTACCGAAAAAAATCTGTGGTTCTAACTCTAACTTATTTCTATATTTAGTTTTAGCTGTTGGTCAATGCAGAAAACTACCATACGGATATGTATATTCAAACGATAAGATTGCATTCGTTATAGTGCTTATTAAATCTAGGCATTCGGTTTTCAATACCATCTATCAATTATGAAAAGATTTTGTCCTTCATCTCATGTCAGTTAATTGTTTTGGGGCTGCAAAATCGAAATACATTTAATGAATATTTAAAGTAAATGGTTTCATGACCTATTGTATACTAGAAAGATTGGTAAATTATTAACAGTATCACTTGCTGTGCGCCTGAAGTAGAAGCCCACTATCAGAATAATCTTCAATCCACAGTTTCTTTGCTGGCAAACGTTTATCCTTTTCAGGAGAAATTTAAAATCGATAGCATTTAAGAGTCAACTTACAATTGTTATAATACACATTGTTATCTATATCAGTTTTCTACATTCCATAAAATTCTCTCGATGATTATACTCGATCAGCCAATTGCACACTGGACTCTTGTAAAGCTCTTGTCAGCCGGACTCTTGTAAAACTAGACGCTAGCGTCTGGGACAGGGCCGCTTTTCCACTTAGGCACACTGGGCACGTGCCTAGGGCGCAAAAAAAACTGGAAGGCGAAGAAAGAGAAAAAATTAAAATTACAATGAGTCATGAGAAAAGCATTTCTGCCCTTAAAATAGGAAACACTGAAATGAGATTTACTATGGAAAAAGAAAAGATCAACAGTTTGATGTTGCTACGCAGTCTGAATGATAATACAATGGAAATTGATTAAAATGATGTCATTAATAATTTTGGAAAGATCAAAGATCGAAGAAAACCTTTGTGGTCGCAATACAAATGGCAATACTGTGTACGTATGTATCTGGTTTTTTAAAGTGCGTATATATATATATATGTATATAGCAGGAAATAATATATATATATATATGTCTGTGTGTATATTCTTAAGTATTTGTGTGTATGCATGCTTTTACTCATTTGTATTTTGAAAGTCTTATTCTGATCACACATTGTGCTTCCAAACCTTCACCATTGTATAATTTTATTTACTGAATGTCTCCGTTTTTGCATGTGAGCAATGTTGTATTTTGTACTGTGTTTATTGTATTTGCATCCCGTCTTGTTTCTTTTTACCTTTCGATTCCCATTTGTGCTTGTATTCCTGTACTTAAAACTTCCTACCACTATTGATCGAGTATTGACTTACGTTTGTAAGCCTTGTGTTATACTTGTTGGCACACAAGGAGTCTACCTAGAGTCTCAAAAAAAAAAAAAATGCCTCAACAAAGAATAAGGATGTCTAAAAGTAAATGATAGTAAAACGATAAGCGATGAAAAAGATGATAATTAACAAATTGAAAACAGTTCGTACTATAATGTATACTCTATACTGTAATTGCAAATGATTTCTTTAGTTTACTGTACAAACTTTAAAAAGGATGGGTGGGTGGTCCGTGATGTCGTAAGGTAAGAAATGAACAAGAGTGGCCTAACCATGTCAGTATTCTTTCCTCACGGTTGCCAGTCCAGGACACGGAGGGTCTATAGGTGGTGGATAATGGAAAGACTCGCCAAAGAGCAAAAACAAAGAAAGGGAAAAGAGTAAGCGAGTTAAGGGAAAATCCTTCCTTGACCCAAACTGTTAAGGTAAGAACTGAAAGAGGGGTTGCTCTGAAAATAGTGGGGAAGGGTACAAAAACTCGAAGTGCCTTGGGCGCTGGGGAGGTTAAAAACGGTCCTTAATGCACCTTCTTTAAACTGCATGCGTGTGGCTACGGTAGTGGTCATGGCGACGAGTTCGTGGCCAGCGTGTCATTAATTCGAGCCCTGGTGGCACTAAAGACACGCCGTATAGCTGTGATGCACGTTAAATTTATCCATGTCTTCCCATTGGTGGTGTGGAAGATTGGGGAAGGAATGCCACATCTGGAGTCATCTTTGTCACTGGACCAAGACTCAAAATTACGATAACCGTCACCGACAGTTCCATTTGCAACTTCAACATGCGACGTTAATAAAAAAAAATCAAATTAAAACCACCTTCCAAATATTTTTTATTGCAAACCAAATAAACGTAACATAGATCTGAAAGCGCTTAAAGAAAATACCGCTAAAAGAAAGTAACAAACGTCTGTAGCTGAATTTTCAATTTGTACATAATTTTCTAAGAGCTTTTCAAATTACACAATAAAAGTAAGAAATCGCATTGTTTTATCTCATAATAAAAGAAACCCAAAACTTTTTATCACATATTTTTTTTCAATGTATAAGTGTTTAATTTTTATCCATATAGGATCAATTTTAAGAAATTCCTTAATTTTTCAAAAAATTTTGCTTGTTTACAGATGGATTACGTCCGACAATTCATATCAAAATATCACACAGCCAACAGACCTTACTTTGGTTTCTCTTTCCTCGCCGAACTGAGTCATGAGTATTTGTCTCGAGTTGCATCAGCAGATGATCAGTTTGAAGAGTTTTTCAAATATCTCAACGAACTAGGTGTTCTGCGCAACACTGTTTTAATTGTGATGTCAGATCACGGTCACAGATTCGATGCCATTCGAGCAACTCAGGTAATTCTTTCATTTTTGGGGGTTATGTAAATACAAGTGTTGTAATACGATATTTCAGCACAAGAAAAAATTTAATATATTGCAATTTTTTTAAAGCTTAAAAAAAAGGAATTCAACAAATTACCCGTTGACCAATTTCACAAAATCAAGACATCGACAGATAAAAAAAAAATTTCGCCAAATGCTGTCATGGTTTTCGCATATGCGCGATAACCAATTCTTGCGCATGCTCCTTCTGCATTAGCCTGTTGGCAAATAAATTGGAGAAGATTTAGAAGCATTATAAATACTGTAAATTGAAAAGGAAAAAAAAAAACACTTGAAACAGACGAAAGATTTTATAACAACTAGATTATTCAGATGGCTAAAACGTCATAGTTACATTCTAAATCGTGACAAATAATTCTTTTGCAGACGACGTCACATAAATTCGTATAAGTACGGATCTAAATGTTGTCTTGCAGATTGAAGATGTTTCTTGCTTCGGGCCAAAATTCAGTCTACTTAGGTATGACACTGTATTTTTGAAAGTACTCTATAGCTTTCTCTTCCTTAGAAAATAGGTCTAATAATTCTTCTGTAAAAAATAAAAGAATATTACTAATTATAGATATTATATTTTCAAGCATGCGCGATGAAGAATGTGTTTGAACATGTGCAGAAAAAGTACAAAATATATTAGAATGGTTATCATATTCAAATATACACGAACACAAGATCATAATGTTGTAGCAAACGCGGGATTTGTCAAGGTTTCTTGATTTGACGAAATTGGTCTCAACAGCATAATACATAAACTGCAACAAAAAAACATATTTTAACATAGTTATTTTTCTTTCATTGCGATAAAAAAAATATAAGTTTCTATATAATCAAGTACTTAGAATCGAACTTTTACAAGTAAATTTATTGAAAAGTAAATAGGAACAAAAAGAGAGCTGATCTGTTTACCTGATTATGTTAGATCTTTTAATTTTTATTATTCTCAGAGAAGGGTGGGAAAATAGCGGCAGTCACAAAACACACAAGACTGAAAATGTTCTCCATATTTGAGCCAATTTATATTTGTGAGCAAAGTTTCCTTGCATGAAGATCAACAAAGGTAAATATTGATGCAAGTTGGTTTCACATTAACTTGCAGGTAGTGATGAGAATTTCAATGAACGATCTCAGTCCTGATTTTAAAAAATGTAGATAAGTATGAAAGGGTACATTTGTTTTTCATTAAACGAATTCCAAAATTCAATGTGTTTGCAGCTGTAGATCGGCGATTCTTAAACTTTCGATCGCCGCAGCCCCTCTTTGTGTATCAGCCTGACATCACGGACCCCTAAAATTTTGAGTACTCCTCTCTGACTCCCAACACATGGCTAAATAATTTAAAGCCGGGGTAAACGTTACGTCGATCGCTAAGACATTTTTGGGTGACCGCCTGAAGATTTTAGCAGTTAGTAATTATATACGGAAAATTCTCAAGATTGGCTAGCAATACGCAGACTGGCTATAACAACACAAACTAACTTTAGATGAAAATGTTTTATTTCTTAATGTACACTCATGTCCATAAATTAAGGATAATTCAGAATCACACAGAAATTGAACTCTAAAATAAAAATTTCACCTGTAGAATTATCACACACATCTTGAAGAAGAATATGCAAATTACAGGAAACCACCAGATGGCGCGGATAGTACGTCACAATGACGAGAGTGTAAGAGAGGGGTATATAAGGAATGGTGGCAAAGAAGTAAAATTGTTCACAAGCGCTTTAAAAGCCTTTCAGTGCAATAACCGCATTGTTATGGCACAAAGGAAGCATTTGGATGATTTTTTACGTGGTAGAATTATAGGACGACTGGAATGTGGACGTACCCAGATGGAAGTAACCGAGGAACTTGGAATCGCCCAGAGTGTCATCTCCAGGCTTTGGCAACGATTCCAAGATGATGGTAATGTGAGTAGATGTTACAGCACAGGTCGCCCTCGAGTTACAACGCCGAATGAGGACCGGTATTTGGCAGTTACTGCCAAAAGAAACAGACGGAGCACAGCATCAGACCTATCTCGCCAGCTCTCTTCAGCTACCGGTACGGCAGTTTCAAGGCAGACCGTGTACGGACGCTTAGGGCACATTGGTCTATATGCTCGTAGGCCTGTCAGATGTGTTCCCCTTACCGCAACTCCCTGTCACCTGCGATTAACCTGGAGTAGAGAGCATGCATTGTGGACACGCAACAGTGGTCTTGTGTGTCCAGGTTTAGTTTGCAGTCTGATTCTCACCGGACTTTCATATGGAGAGCGCCAGGTGCCCGTTACCACCAAGAGAACACCATTAAACGACACCGTTACGGTGGTGCAGGATGGCTCGTTTGGGGAGGAATTATTCTTGGTTCCAGAACTGACCTGCATGTTCAGAGTGTAACGATGACAGGCCACATCTATCGGAATGTCATTCTGGAACAACATGTACGTTTGTTTCGGGGCGCCATGGGTGCTGAATTTCTGTTTATGGATGACAACGCCCGTCCTCACAGTGCAAACATTGTAGACGAATGCCTTCAATCGGAGGATATCACCCGTATGGATTGGCCAGCATACTCACCGGACTTGAATCCAATAGAGCATGTGTGGGATATGCTTGGCTGACGAATTGCAGCCCGTCAAACCCCTCTCACTTGTCTACCGGAACTTCGGAGGGCATTGCTTGATGAGTGGTGTAATATTCCCTAAGATCAGATTGATAATTTGATACTCAGCATGCGTAGGCGTTGTAAGGCCTGTATTGCATCGTCCGGGAGACATACTCCGTATTAATCGTCATACTAACCATGTTATACTGTTTTTTGTAAATAGGTTCTTATTTGAAATTTGCTCCAGGGAGTAAAAATCGCAATTTTTATTAATTATGTCAAACATATAGCATCTTTTTTGCTCTTTACCTTTTGTTTAATAAATAGACTTTACAAATAAGTCAAATTTGTTTTGCTTCTGTCTTTTTCTTTGCCTGAACTTCATTATGCTTAATTTATGGACATGAGTATATTTTGGATTGTTTCATAATAAATGCACCATTTGATATAATTATATTCGTGGCTATTAGTAATAAGTTTGTATCTTGCGTTTTGCTTTATACAAATGCGGTTTTAGAAGTGTTTTTTTTATTTTTGTTTTGTAGGTAAGTATACATATTCCGTATTTATTATTAAGTTATGATAATAACTTTTCCTTACTTCACCACACCTACGAGATTGGGCAGTGGCGCACACAAGAATTTGTCTAGGGGAGATGGGGTCGAAGGTCTACGATTCTCGTATCATACCCCAATGCGCAGACAAACATTTTTTTTTTAATTTTGTCGATTGTCGGGAACAAAAAACAGCAAAAAATAAATTACTGAATAAATAATTAACATTAATTAATAAACAAGATGTCAATTACTGGCATGGCCAAGTAATTTTAGCGCATTTTTCACATGTTGTATTTTACAATAATGCAGCTAATGAACTTTTTACTAACAGAAAGTAGTGTACTGTACCACTCCTCTAAATGTACTACTATTGAGTTGAAAAGAAATAATGACACAAATCTGTATCAGCACTATAAAAAAGCAAAAACTAGCGAAATTCAGGAAAATTTGTAGGAAAACTGTGGGGAAATTTAAATATGATTCGGCTCATCTAGGGCACAAATGCGACCCAATGCCGAAAACCCGAGCTCAATTGGTTGCTTATTGGCTGAGAAAAAAATACGACAAAATATGGAACGAAGACGAAATTTGCGTTCTAATAGCGCTTTTGTTCCACTACGTGAAAAACGCGCTAAAAAATTACTAATAATAAATACGAAATTACATTTTACGTACTATATACATAGGATTATAATGAATCGGGGAAAAAATCAAGGGCTATGAGGGAGGGTCCGGACCTGTGGACCCCTTCCCCACCCTTGTGTGCGCCACTAACACTGGGTGACAGCAACACCGTGAAAAAATTAGAAGTAGCCCGCATCCTGGAAAAGTCTGCCCACCCCTGATTTAAAGATTAATTTAGTGATCTAGAATATGATGGCACATCTTTCAATTTTTCCACGAAGCCTTTCAGAGTCTGTAAAAGGGGAAATATGAACATTAAATGAGAAACTTCGCGGGCCCTCTAGAAAAGGTTGGGGATCCCCAGCTATCCGCACACCACAGTTTAAGAACCACTGCTGTAGATATGAAATAAGCACAATAAATAAATCGAATAAAACTACCACTAATCTATTTAACTCTTTTTATTGATTTTTTTATTACAATTTATATTTTTCCGTATACATTCAATGGGTCCCCTCTCACATTAGATTGAATGGTAATGAGAGATAGCCGATAGTTTGGCCAAGTCTGCCACTGCTGAAACTATGCTGGGTGACACTTGTCTAACTTTTGCTGAACTCTCCTCTATTAAAAGGAGAGAATTGAATGCACATTTTGGAGAATATCTTCTGCTCACCCTTGGTATTTTGGGGGAAAACCTCGTTGGTGTCACCAATTTAATATTCCTAGGTATCAGCACGCGGTTCTGTCGCGCTTTTTTATTGGCCACATCAAGTCTCTGACTTTTCAACAGGGCCGGAAAGTCTTCCCAGAGTGTCATAGGTGCGAGGCTGATGAGGCCTCTCCCAGTCATATTCTGAATTGTTTGAGTTTTTCATATGACGAGGTTTTAGGAAATCCTATCTTATTTCTGGATATTTTTGGTTTTATGGGGATGGTGTAGCTGAGCTACACCATGTGGGATAAGAAAAAACAACATACCTTTTCCGAGATGCAAAGTTAAGTAATGAATGCAAACATTTTTAAAAGGTGGGGCCCTCCGATATTTTCCACAATATGGCCCTCGAACTAAAGCAAGTTGCCTACCCCTGTTGTAAAAGCTTTATTCAAATGGTATTGAAGCACATTCTTTGTTTTTCATTCGATACTAAAAAAATTTTCGAGATTGTCTGCATACTAATGATAAGCTGTGATTGAAGTTTAGTTCATAACCCCGTAACGACGATGCTTTAATTGAAATTTTAGAACGAAACTTCAGTTTTTAAAAATAAGGCCTCGGGCTTCTAAAGCTAAAAGGTGAAGTCTGCTGTCTGTGAAGTTACAACGTAATTACTAGCTGCTGGCCTAGCTCCTGCAAAAGTTGTCTTCTTCATCGACACCTAAGCTGCAATTTTTGCCTTAAGCAGCAATAAACCAACTGACTGCCTTGTTATTGTTACTTATGCCACATGATCGATCGACAGTATTATCAGATCAAGATCCACGAAATTCATCGCAGTGAAGGGCTAGACTTCTCAGGCTTAGCTTTGAGCATCATGTAGGTGACAGTACGATTTTGCTACATTCCACCCCAATTTTGAGAAAGAACACACTGAGGGTGGTCAAGGGCCTCCTACATCTATTCCCCTTAAACCAACTTCAAGAGAGGACTAGCAGCTCGACGGCTATTTAGAGTGCCCCCATGCCACGAAGGCACTATACATAAACAAGCATTCATGCCGTCTCCGGGATTCGAACCCGGGCCCTACGGCACAGCAGTCAGCGTCCCTAACCACTATACTGAATGGGCGGACTGACTGCCTTAACACAATTCAATGCCGGACTAAAATCACGGAGCTAATTTCATATAGCTGGAATGTGGCCTTCCAATGGGTCCCAAGTCATGTTGGGATCCCTGGCAATGAGAAAGCAAACGCAAAAGCCATACCGACTGATGACGTGGTCAGCCGGTACTGGGAGGCTTGGCGTCAAATGGTCAAGAAGCCAAGCATGGGCGTTGGATAAGTAAAAAATAAATAGTTTTAAAAATTTGATTCAATTTCTGAATAGAGAAATATTTGCTGCACAGTAAAGTGAGGTAATTTCTTGAAATTGTTAGTAGTTACTTTCGAAAATAAGCAATGACTGCAGTAGCCAAGTGGTCATGGTCACAAACTCGTGACTGGCATTGTCAAGTCCTAGAGTCATAAAGACCCGCCATGTAGAGGGTTTAAACATGAAATCTACACGCATGTTAAATCTGTCACGTTGGCGTGGTATGGAAGTTTAGAGAGAGTGAGTGAGTGAGTGAATATTAGCGTCGCACTGTTCAGCTACACGATGAAAATTTAGAGAATGGAATACTAGTACAGGTGTCATCCTCGTTACTCGACTGAAGTTCAAAACTACGAGGTCCTCCTCCAATAGCTCTCGTTATGCTTTAGGATGCAATGGTAATAAAAATCAAAATGTAAGCAGCAAAAGTATAGCAGATAATTACCTCTTAATTTCCACAAAACTTATTTTTGTCACTCGAATATTTAAAATCCGGAACAATATTATTCAACTTGTTCTATAAATAGACTTAAATTGTGTTGTTTTTTCCCTATAATTTTCGCAACATCTCGATTCTCTAGTAAATCTTCTTTTAACCCTTTATTCTTGATTTGATCATAACAAAAGGTAAAAATAAGATTCAGCAATAATAGTTCCATAAAAATAAAACTTTTAATTGATCAGGCTTTTTCGACATCATGAAATTGATGATTTATATTTAGATAAAGTATTTTCATTTCATCCCTTTATGTTTATCTGATTGACATCTCTGTCTCTAAACTTATTTAAGGGAAGAGGAATTGATTGGGGAAATTTAGTTGAAAATTAGGAACACTTATTAGAGCATAAACACCAATGACCCTTAAACAATGCACCGTAGTACTTTTCAATATGTGAAATATTTAAGGCATGAAACTTTAGAGTAAACACACAAGTAATATAAAAATAGATTTAAGTCAATACCTACTTAGGTCAACAAAAAATTTTTTTATTTTATTTACTTTTTATGAAATAGGGAGAGTGTGAACTAATAGTAGGAATGAAAAACAAACTGAGCTTTTCATACCCGGTCGTTGGATAATCAATGTATACTGTCACTATCTATTGCCTTCATTCAGAAAAAATTTAATTCTCCCCCATATAAAACTAAAATTAATTAAATTAAATTAATTAAAAATTGAAAAAATTGTAATAGCATAGTTGCATTCACTACAAGTTTAAAAAAATGTATTTGAACTTGAGTGGATGAACAAAAAGTATTTTATTAACGATTGAAAATTTGAACAAGATATATAAATATATATACGGTGAGAGAGTGCAGACTAATAGTAGGAATTGAAGAATGAGTCGAAAACTCGTTTTGCTTAGATCAAAATGTTAAAAAACCACAAAAAGCTGGTTTAGAAGTACAATTATCACATAAGTTAATACTTGACAAATTTTGAATATTCTCGAAGAAAACAAAAAAGAAAAAAACCCTAACGTTTGATTGTACTCCACTTTTGATATGAAAAATTAATATTGGAAAATGTATGTAGGGGGGGGGGAGTAATTATTCAATATAGCAATACAATATAAAAATTACGGTAACATTATGTAGTATTAAAAGTAATATCGTTTTCAAAGCCAATTTGAAATACACTTCTGATCTGTTATTTACATTCTTTTCATATGTGATAAAAATGAAAGAAAAAAATTTTAATTTCATTAAGAACGAAGAGGGGGGGGGGGAGTTCTTGAAATACATAGAACTTAAAACACGTTAGTAATACACAAAAAAAAACTTCTGCATATGTTTTAAAACATATATACTCCACGTGACATGAAGAGTACAACACCAAGAAGAGTTTCAGGGCAGGTGCATCTCACCAAGTAATACAAACAATGGCGCACACAAGGGGGAGGGGGGTGTCCTAGGGGTCTGGAATCTCCCCCCCCCAAAGCCCCTGAGTTTTTTTTTTTTGATTGATGATAATCTTATATGTATATAACGTAAAATTTAATTGAGGACTTGTAATAAACAATTTATTTAATTAATTAGTGCTAATTATTAGTTGAATAATTTATTAATTTCAACTTTTTTTGTTAACAAAATCAGAAGAATCAATTGGTGTTGCCGAACTTTCGACCATGGACCCCCCCCCCTCCCCCTTGAAAGATTTTTGTGTGCGCTATTGAATACAAATAACATTAAATGCGCAGTTCTTCGGCACACGATAAGTACGGCATAAAGAAAAGAACTTGCAGAATAGACAACATCCATTTCGTTTTTTTCTGCCTGAAAAATAGTAGGGAAAAACTCTTGTCTCAGAGGACATGTATTGTCAGGCTACCACCAAAGGAGGCAGTTCTAACAGACAGATTATTTTACGAAGACGGCACTGATTGAATTGAGAAAACAGGTTTGCCCATAGATCAGATCTCAGAAGAGACTTAATTAGAGAAGTCCACTTTGGCGAAAACAATTGGGGGGGGGGGGAATGTGACAAGTTAAGGGGTGACGTTGCGGCCAAAGAGACGTCAGCACGTGGAGATTGATGCTTCCTCGAAAAAGTGGTGGTCCAAACGCAATCCATTTTCCAGCATGTGCAGAACACTCTTGATGATCCCATAACGAATAGAACAATCGTTCATTGATTAGTTGCTAGTGATCTGCACTCACGGCATTGGTTTGGCATCACACCCCAGACGACTCTGTTTGCAATGGTGTAGGACAAGAGCGATGTCAAAGATGGAATAGTACAAGGTTGTATTTTCAGACGAATCACTAGTCTATTTGTCCAGCGATAGTCACTTTGTACAAAAATATAAGAGCTCCTACAAGAATGCTTCCCCCAACAGAAAGGACGAATCTCTACCCCTTTTCTGCGGACCAAATACCTCCGTCTAAATCACAGTTTAAAAGTAAAGAAAAAATTTTGAAGCACGTTCACTTATTGCGGATAGCAACAGTCCGTTAAGAGGTACATGAACACATTCCTGAGTTTGCCCACTCATGCAGTACAATAGAAGGGCAGTACGGGCATTCTACCGCATCGATTGTGTTAATTTAAAGGAATATGTAAAGAGCATCATGATTTCTATGAAGCATTTTTTTTTTCTTTTTTGCTTCGTGTATCTTCATCCACCGTGGTTACGCAACTTGTCGCTCTAAAGTTCTCATTCTGCGTTATGAGTATCATTTCAAAATAAACATCACTTATTTTTTATTGCTGTCTCTTGTCTGTTTACCAATTTTCTCTTCAGGTGTTAACCACTCCTTGATGTTGCATTTTCAATGCCTTAAAGTTGTCTAACTGAAGTTTATTAAGTACTCCATTATATTTTATTTAAACATATAATCATAATATTTCAAAACGAAAAAAAAAATCATAATCAACTTTTCAAGATGGAAAAATTCGTGGCAAAAAGCAGCATTACATTGATTTAATTAGTGAAAGGAATGTAATTATGACTACAGTTATACAAATAAAGTGTGTGCGGAAACACATGAAAGGTGTACTAAGTAACAAAGAATAATTTGTGGTAATATTCTAAGTATTACATACGGTGTAGTAAATAAAACCATATGCTCAAATAATTTTTCAAATGATATTTTAAGTAAAACATTTATTACATAGAGTTATATATATAACTTTAAAGGAAAAATGATCTCTGAGAATTGTTTGCGCAATTTTAAAAAGCCAATACTTTTCCCCCTATTACAGCAACAATACAAGTTAATTTTTCAGATACAAAACGAATCATTATCACCCTCTTTGTGATATATACATAACCGGGACAAAGTGAATAGGTATTGATCGTACTGTACGATTTTCTTCATAAACAGCAACAAAGACTTTTCATATTTAAGAAAATACTATGTCTGTAATGCATACACACAACATCAATTTTCTCTTTTCAAAAAAATCAATGTCGTCTGCTTACCAGCTGTTAGGAAAGTCAATACGTTTCTCACAATTACAAAGTTTTTATTGACATTCTGATTACTTTGTGTCGTGCGACGAGGAAAAGTTATAAATACCTTTTTCCAGGGGTTATTATTTTCTGTGACACTCAGACATCTTAAAATAGATTCAGGTAAAATAAAAAGAATTCTTAATTTAGGTGAGGGTATGTTTAGTGAGCTAGCGTAGGAGGTAAGAAAAGAAAATAGTTTAAGTAATTGCTTGGTCTGAATAGTTTAACAGTAACATAACGATATTATAACTAAATTAATAAAATTTTAAACTTCTTCACTGAAAAATAAACACTACAAGTACCGTATATTCAGGAGTGTAAGCGCGCACTTTTAACGCAAAAAATAAGGTCAAAATTAACGGGTGCGCGTAATACGTCGGATATAAAAACGACAGCTTTAAAAAAAGAAAGAAAAATTAGACCCAAAAAAAATGATTTTTACATGTATCTCAATACTGTACAGTTAAAAGAAATTGCAAATCTTATGAGTTCCAATCAGTGGGTAACATTAATAGTTCAGCATATTCGTTTTGTGTTGTGGTCAAGGAACGGAATTGTGGCCGGAGTGTTATGAGTTCAAGCCTAGTACCGCTGAAGACCTGCGAGGCTCAAACGTCTTCCCGTTTGTGTTGTGTGGAAGTTAGGAGAGGGGAGGCCAGCTCAGGTGTATAATGCGACGTTAGTACTCACTCACTCTCATTCATCTTGTGTTGCATCTTCAGACGAATTCTGTTTCATCTTCTCCATAACTGTTACTCTGATCCGTAATCATCTTCCGTTCCATCTAGTAGATTGCTAGATATACTACATTTTTTAAAAATGACTTTTTAATTATGTCAGGTTTAATATCATTTCATGCTTTTATTATCCACTCTCACGCACTATTTCTAAACTTCAAACGATGACAGCATTGCGCGTGTACATTTCAGATTTCTTCGAAAACGAGGGTACGCGTAATTCGCCGGAATTATGCGGTATATGTTTTAACGATATATTAGATTTGACACAAAAAAAACTTCGATAAATGTTGAATAGAAAAGTCTTCATCGTCAATTGTTTCGAACGCCCATTTAACATTAAGGGACCAATTTTTAAACACTTTATAATTCAGAAAATTGTTTTTAATATTTTAAACTTTAACTAATTTTAAAAAGTGAAACTAGATTCGCAAAAAAAATTCAGATTCCATAATGGAAAAATGTATTTATAATTTAGCTTTCTTTGAGCAATTAACCCCGTTGCCCTATACATTTCAACCAGTTCCAGTGAGAAAACTTTTCTTGAACCTCTTTGAGATGTGCAACTATATTAAAATATCTCCTTTAAAATGATTTGATGTTTTTCTGTGCAAAACACAGCTTGTATTTATTTATGATAACGTTTTGTTTACCTGCATTTCCAACCAAGTTTTTTATATATCAAGATATATTGATACTTGTACATGGACTTATGCTCCAGTGTCATAATATTTTTTCTATTATTAATTCCTAAAAATTTCTCTCTCTCTATATATAAAGTTTTTCATGATGCAGTAATAAATTTTTGACGTAGTTAAGATTAGCTGTAGCATATGGTGCCAGGATATTTTTTTTAAATAAATTTATTTTTGGCTACGAATACTTTAGAACACACAACACATGTAAGTTACAGTTTAACAATTTGAGCAATGAGTATGAGCAGAGATGTATAATTTGTACAATGGGGATTGTACAAATGTACATCTCCTGTATGCTCCCGTTAAGCATACAGGAGGTGCCCCCTAGTATAAAAAAATACTTTTATAATATTTTTATTCCCTAAAGCATGACTTAATTATTATATATATTTTTTTAAATTTCAGGTAGGCCATGTTGAAGAACGCATGCCTTTCTTTGCCATTC
>BMAO01038224.1:0-22236 GCA_019973975.1 Trichonephila clavata
TAAATATTTTGAGTTTTGGAATTGGAAAAACACTTATCTACAATGATGCTTCTCTTAATTTTCAACGAATGTTCTGAATATTCTCACAGAATTACTAGTAATCTATTAAAACATGAAGAAAATTATGAAAAATAGTGAATTAGTTTTATGTTGGGTTTTTTTCCCCTTCAAATCATTATCTCATTTTTACTAATTAATGCTGCATTGTTATTACCATCTCCAAATTAATCTCAATCATATGATGGATAGGCGTCGTTCAAAATTCAAGCCATCGAAGAAAATAAATTACTTACGAAGCCAAGGTTGAATATAAATTAAAATTTTGAGTCATTGTTTAATACAGAACTTTCTATCTAACACTTAGCTTTTTTAAAACTAATTCTCACGCTCAATTACTCCGACGGATTACCCTTGACCACAATCGCATCTTTAACCTTTATGCAGGCAATCGGCATTAGTTTTACCACTATGTGAAAGAGGACGTTCCTTCGGTTTTCTGTTATTTCTGTAAGACAGAGCTTGATTTATTATTACAGCCCTAGCCTTTTTTCCTGTTAGCAAGTAAGCACTTTCAGAAAATTTCATTTGGTGCGGAAGGACAGAAAATCACCACCTGTTTATCTGCGAACAATACGGCTTTTGTGTGTATCCAGAAATTCGTTTTCAGGTGACTAAATGAATAACTGTCTTCTGAGATATTTGTGCAATGTGTTTTCATATTCCGATTACTTTTCTTCCTTCATAAAACAGTGGTAATAAGGTATTTATTTTAAAATGTAGAGGGTTCTCGCGCATATTTTTAGATGGAATATTTGTCTTTAATTCAAAATTATTCATTAGAATGATTAGTATGAACATTTAAAATTCTGATTAATTATGGTCTTTACTAAAGGAATACAATTGTTTGATTTTCACACACAACTGTTACTCCCAGTAGTTCAATAATTAGACAGCTATACACATCCCACGCGTGATACTAGTTCAAAATCTGCTAAATTCTTTTTTAAAAAAAGAAAATTAAAACAGCAAAATGACTACTTATACTTAATTTAAATACTATCAAGTTGAACAAGGACGTAAAATTAATTTTCAACCACCAGCATTCATTTACAAAATAAAATTCACGTACGCCGCTCTATATGTAATTAATTATCTGCTACAAACTTAATCTTTTTTTTTTCAAAACTTAAGCTCATGGTTTTTAAAAATATTTCTTTAAAAATAAATATTATTTGAAAAAAAGAAAATGACATTTTTGGCGTGTTCATAGTATTTGAGTTTCTAAAAACCTTTAAAAAATAATTTTCAGATAACTTTTTATAACTTTTATGAATTTAAGTAGTTGTTTTAAAAAATAAATTATTATAAATTATTTGACAATTAGGAATTTTAACTTATATAGTTACGTCTTTGTTAACATATTATCTAATTAGGGGACAAAAAAAAGGAATAATCGGCCTAAGTTTTAATATTGGAAAAAATGGCATCGCGCGCGGCATCAAAAAGGAAGATGATTCGATAATAGTCTACTTTAATTGATCATGCAAATAAAATATTAAGACAAAAGTATTTTTTATTTATATGTCTGTCAACAATTATGTAACGAATCAGAATGTTTACCAAAAACACGCCCGTAATAGTAAAGCCAAAACAAAAACAAAACGAAAAAAATGTCATTCGCTTTAAAAAATAATACTTAACACGTGAGTCTAGACACACTCAAACAATCTGTCGCAAGAATTAAAAAAGGTTTATAATTGTTTTATTTTGCCATTATAAATTATTAAGAAAATGTTAAGATGACAATAACTAGTATCTTGCCCTAAATGAGTTAAAGATTAAAAGCTGAAAAAAGTTGACTCTTCTATAAGAGGAAATAATAAAATTTTAATTATTACTAAAAACAATTGAAAGAGATACTTAATTTTTGTTTATTATTTTTTAGGCTTCTGTACCTAGTCATCGTCCAGAATTAACATTTCTTCCAGTGTATCTTGACCTTTTGAATGACGATAATGTAGAACAGTGATTCCCAAAGTGGTCTATATGGACCCCCCAGGGGTCTATCACTACTTGCAAGGGGTCCATGTCAGTAAAATAATAATTTAGGGGTCTATGTGGTGTAAATGGGGGTCTACGATAGTGGCTGTCATTAAACCAGATCGTGACTTTAAAAGAAAATGTAATCAAGGGGAAACCAGATTTTACCTATTTTACAGATTTATTTAGTACATTTAATGAGGTTAATTTGCACAGTTACAAGGTGACAGCTATTAAAACAAGGGCCATTTTTTCTGCTTTTCTTCCCAGAATTAAGCTAAAGCAGTATAATATTGGACATCGCGAATTTTCCCAGTTTCTCATTTTGTCACAAACAATCTACCAGTAAAATGACGTTTTAACCAACGTTCAACATTTAAATACTCTCTATTCAGATTTTGAGGCTTTGACTATGGTAATAACACAGTAGACTAAAAAATCATATGGTCACATTGAAGAAAATAAATGTCATATTGCAAGAGGAACTGATCAGAGTAGGCACTAACGAAGATCTTAAAGTAAAGTTTAGAAACGGATGTCAGAGCAATTTTAGCTATAAAAAGATGTTCCTGTTGTTTAATCCGAAATATGGAATATCGAGAGAAACTTTTTAAATGTTTTTCCTAGTGAGCAAGAGTTTCATCGCGGTTGCCAATCTAAAAAAAAAAAGAGAGACCGGGCATTATTAACTGAGGAAATTAGAGTTAGGGCATCGACAAGTTTGATGCCAAATGTTGGAAATTCGTTATTGAAGCGCCAGATTCATCCCCCCCCCTCCATTAAAAATATTTTTTCTTTTCTGCTGAGCTATTTTATGTATTATTAAATTTAAATTTAAAATAAATTAACATGTGATTCTTAAGTTTTAAACTCTATACTTCACTACAGTTAATAATTTTAATCTTTTAAAGTAAGTAGCTCTATACCAGCTGTCAAAAAGACATTTAAGTTAAAATGTGCAAAAATTTAATATTAGGTAAGCAGGGGCCTACCCAAAGACGAAAAACATGGCAAGGGGTCTATTGGACAATAAAATTGTTTGGGAACCTCTGATGTAGAACTCAACGAATAATATCGAAAACCATTGCTGTACCTCGTGAATGACATTATTGTGTAGTCAAATCTCCAATCCCATGATGCTTTTTTTTTTCATTTTTGAGTTAGAAAATAAGAAGTTGCTTAAGGTATCTGTATACCTTCAAAACGTCATTTTTACCGAAATTTTCGATTTTTGAATTTTGATTTTATTTTTAAATTTGAACGTTTTTCTTTAAAATGGTGCTTAAATTTTGTTTCTATCTAATTTAGAACTTAAGTTATGGGGATTTGAATTTTACTCGGTAGCCACTTTTTGAAACCGGAAGTACAAGTCTACATTCCGGAAGTTGAAATAAATGTTTGTTTACATTTTTATTTTACAAAGTATTGCTTAAAATGCAATAGTAGAAAATTTATACACTTTAAAACATGAATTTGAGTTTTCAGAATCTTCAAAAATATAATTGGCAACAGGTTTTAACTAATATTTTTATCCAGAATCTGGCAGGAAAAGAGAGTGTGTTATTGTTTGTTTACATTTGCTTACGATTGCGCAGCACTTTCTAAGTTTCTGTTAAATCCTTTTTTATAGCTGAAAAATGTAATTTTTTTCATTTAAAAGGGAAATTTAAAATGCAGAATTAGTACTAAGAGAAAACGAAAATTTCGTGGCAATGGATCTACTAATAAAGATTCCAAAAATTGTAGCTAAACATCCACCAACGCCAGTTCTTCAAAGATCAAAATGCCTGCTGTTTTTGATGAGGAAATGGCAGAGTAAGAGCCTAAAACACTTACAGAAAATAGAATCATAGATATTGATGTCCTCTTAAATGTTTTTTACAACTTTGTTGCCCAAGATGTTTCGAAGAAGGCTTATTGCTTTCTGAGGATTCAAGGTATGGTTTGTGTTCAAATTTTGTTATACGGTGTAAACATTGTAACTTTTATTCAGTGTTTTCTAGTTCAAAGAAAACTTTAAACTGACCTGAAGTAAATACAAGATTTGTTTATGGTATGAGACAGAATGGTAAAGGTTTTTCTGCTGGGTTTAAATTATGTGGTACGTTAAATTTACCCAGGCTCAGTAAAACTGCGAACACTAATCATGAGAACAAACTCATGTCTGTGATTTCAGAAGTTAGTGAACTATCAATGCAAAAAGCAGCTTCTGAACTGTTAGTGCTACATCCTTCTAAAAATAAAATAGTTGAATGTAGTGTTTCAGTTGACGGAACATGGCAGCGTAGGGGTTACACTTCCATGAATGGGTGTGTCGCAGCTTTGTCAGTTGACACTGGTAAAGAAGTGGACATTGAAATAATGTCGTCATATTGCCCATCTGCAGAAAGATATCTAAAATGCCTAAAAGCATTGAATCGGAAACTTTCGCAGCAGATCACGTATGCCATAGCAATTTTCAAGGTTCTGCGTTGAAATGGAAGCTGCTGGTGCAACTAGAATCTTCCAACGTTCTATTGTGAAGCAAGGCCTTAAATATGCACAATATTATGGTGACGGGGATTCCAAGGGCTTTATCAGTGTCAAAGATACTTATGGGAAAGATAGTGTCACAAAATATGAATGCATTGGTCATGTTCAAAAGAGAATAGGTGCGAGATTGCGCAAACTAAAGTCAAAAAATAAAAATCTGCCTGGTAAAGGCAAACTCACCGACTCTTTTATTGACCAATTGCAATTATTATGGAATTGCTGTTCGTAGCAATGTTGGAAACCTCTCCGGTCTTCAACAAAATGTTATTGCGGCCCTATTTCATTGCTCATCAAGTGCCAAGAAACCCATGCATGGACAGTGTCCTATCGGTAAAGATAGTTGGGGCTACTACCAGCGAGCACTATCTTGTGGCCAAAAGCCAAACGAAAAAGAAAACTTCATTAGATAAACCTTTATAAACATGATTAAGCCTACATATTTAGAATTATGTGCCAAAGAACTACTAACTAAATGCCTGCATGGCAAAACGCAAAACTCAAATGAGTGTTTTAATGGCATTATATGGCAGAGAGTACCGAAAGAAGTTTTCGTGTGCCTCAAAGCTTTAAAATCTGGTACATTGGATGCTGTTATACAATTTAATGATAGGTACAAGGGTTGTGTTGACATTTAAAAAAAAAACTTAATATGACTCCTGGTTATTTTACTTTAAAATCATACAAACATCTTGACGTAAAAAGAATTAACGATGCAGAACGTCATTCTTCACCAAATGTAAAGCAGCGTAGAAAAATTTTAAAAGCAACTAGGTTGTAAAAAAATCAATGTTTTAGAGAGTAAAGAGGGTGCTATTTATAAATCAGGGGCCTTTTAAGTATATCTAATTGTGTTTAATATTAAAAATTGCAGTTTAAAGTTTATTTCTGATTTATCTCAAAATGCATTTTTTTAACGTATTGGCATCTGACAACGTAAATATCAGAAAAAGTTGTGAACCAAATTTGTTTAAACTTTACAAGTACATTAATTTTATAGATTTAAAGAACCCCTACCATTTTCATGTTTATAGAGTTGATATGTTTTTAGTAACTAAGGTGTATATCATGTCTCGTAATAAATTTTTAGTGATTTTTCAATGTTCTTTTACTCGAACCTTGTTAAAAATTGTAATAATATGATTATCATTAGGAAAATGGTACCAGCCCTAAAAATGTTATGATGATCAACATCAAATTTATAGAAGAGTTATATTGTTGTTTTCATTTGAGTTATGCGCGTTATTCTAACAATGAATTTAATTACCAATTTTCACTATGTTTTTCTCCCTAAATTTTTTGTGTGTGTTATAAGTAAAATATTAAATGTATTTTTCATAGTTTTAAGTTATGTTTCATCAGTAAAAAATATTGTAATAGCAAATATTACAGTTTTTCAAAAAATTTTCTTCGAAGGTGTACAGATACCTTAAGGCGAGATCAAGAAAATAGTACGGATGTGGCAAAATTTCAAAGCCACATCACCTTTGACGGGTGCAGCTCTTCATGAATAATTTTTCACATGCTGCCGTAACTAAGATCAATCTCATTCATGATCATATAGAGGATTGCTCTTTGATCTAAGAGTCTTCACTATCTTTCCTATAACATAATCACCCATGAGTGATGATCTTCCACTTCTTAGATCATGCATGAAGGACAGATGGACAGCTTGAAAATTTCTTTTCTACCTCATTCCGGTATTATATGATGGGCTATCATTTACATAAAAAGCCATTTATATATATATATATATATATATATATATATATATCGGAGATTTGTCGGGCATTGTAACCTTTTAAATTAAAACTCTACACTGAAGAGCCGTTACATTGTGAACATTGCATTTCACTCACAAAACATTCATCATCCGGCGAGTTATTGATTCGACATGGTGCTAACACATAGTCTGAAGTATCTGGTAGCAGGAACTATTCCTGCATTTTGCAAAGTGATAGTGGAACCACGGATGTTTGATTGAATTCGGAATGATCTTGTTTAAAATCCGACTTACAGCTTTGTCACATAGAAATTAGCAATTATAAATTTGAAAATGTTAACAGTGTTACTTATTTGGAAACTGAAATAAATAATAAAAAATGAGCTGACCGTAGAAATTTATAAATGAATCCTTGCTGCAAATAGATGTTTTGTGCCTTGAAGAATTATTTAAAATCCAGTTTTCTCAAATTAAGAACTAAATTGCTTTTTTATAAAAGTCTTATAAGATCTGTCCTGACTTATGATCAGAGACTTGGCCATTGACATTACGTGAGGAGGAAGCTTTGGGAATTTTCGAGAGAAAGATCTTACGCTGCATTCTTGGTGGGATCCAAGTGAATGGATCATGGAGAAGAAGATCTATAATTTAGAACTCTACAAAATTTATAAGCAACCTGATATTGTTAAATTTCTCAAATTACAGAGACTTAAATGGGCTGGTCATCTGGATAGAATGAATTAAGATCGTTGCTGCAAGAAAATCTTTCTGGCAAAGCCATGGAAAATAGACCTCGTGGCAGATGGATTGACTGTGTCAAAAAAGACCTAAATGTTTTAAAGGTCAAAAACTGGAAAACAGTTGCCAAAAGTAGAGTTGCCTGGAGAAAACTTCTGGAGAAGGCCAGGGTTGTTGAGTCATTGAAGAAGAAGAATTTGGAATGACTTGAAATTGATCAGAGTGTTACTCGAACCACTTCTTGATGAATATGATATGAATTCTTATGATATGGTGAATGAGCTTGTTGGTAGATGCCATCCCCAGTCAGGAACACTGTTGCCATGAAGGAGTGCAACTGGTATGCAGTGATGTCCTATGCAGTGATGTCCATTTAGCGAAACTTAATATATTGTTTTAGTTCTAAGAAGATTTATTTGCCTGTGTCTAGCTTAAAAATCTTTGACTAGGACCCCTTAAGATTCCTGAGCTAGTATGAGAAAAATCAATTAAATTATGTTTATTTTTTGTTAGAATTTATTACATTTTACTCGGTGCTCTTCATTTAAAATCCTTAAAAAAATCTACAATCTTTTTTCTTTTTATATAAATTACATAGAGATTAACTGCTTTTTTTAAATTCTGATTATTGATGAGATATTTTAAATTAATTAACAGTTTTGAATCCGATATTCCTGGCATATAGCATGTACATTCTCAATAGAAATAAGACTAAGTGCATACGAATTTAATGGTCTTACATTGAAAATCTGTCAAAAGTGCAAGAGTTTTAACTATCTAAGTTTTAAATTTTTATAAGGTCAACACTTAGTGTGATCCATCTATCGTATATTCACGTGACATTTCTTCAATTATGATACCTTTAGGGAGTATTCATATTGAAACAATACTGGAACAGTTTTTACACATCAAAGATATATTTTTCAATTCCTACTATTAGCTCACTCTCTCTCTATTTATCTTGTTCAAATTTTCAATCGTTAATAAAATGCATTTTAAAGCACTCAGTTGAGCTGAAATTTTATATACACGATTATTTTAGATGACAATACAGTAATTTAATTACAATTAATAAAAATTAATTGTTTTAAAACTAATTATTCAAAGAATTACAAATACAGCCATGTTGGCATCATTTTTGGCGACGTGTCAAAACTTGAAAAGGTTTTTTTCCTCACATTTTGAAGCGCTCATTTGAGCTAAAATTTTCTATACACTATTGTTATAGGTAACAATACTATAATTGAATTAAAATTAATTGACTGAAATTAATTATTTAAAGAATTACAGATACAGCTACGTTGGTTTAATTTTTAGCGACTTGGGTCAAAACTTTAAAAGATTTTTTTTCCTCGCGTTTCAAGGCATGCAGTTGAACTGAAATTTTATATACACGATTGTTTTGGATGACAATACGATACTTTAATGACGATTAATAAAAATTAATTGCCACTTATGTTGTGATTTGTCATATGTATGTACATATTTATATTAATTGTAACTATTTAATAAAAAAGTAACTAAAATAATTTTTTTTTTTTGTTATTCTGAGTAGGAATTGGCTTAAAAATGTTTTTTTATATTACTTGTTAATGTTGAATTTATTAATTATATCATTAATGGATAAGCATACACACGTACTTTATAACAGTGATTGCCAAACTTATGAGCTACCGTACCGTTTTTAAATTATATTGTGAGCTAATAACCAAAAGAACTGCCAACTTTTTATAAAAAGTTTTACATTTGCATATTGCTTATGAAGTTACACATTTCTAGTAAATATGAAATCAATTTAATTTATCTGTATATATAAACAAAACAAAACTGAAATTGAATAGTATACAGGAAAGATATATTTAAAAACACATAGTTATTAATAAATACCACAAACGTAATAACATACAGACATTAATTTTACTTAGAAGGATGGAATTTCTTAATGGGGGATGGATGAATTTTAATGCAGGAAAAGTAGGAAGTAGCTGCCATTCGAATACAATTGTCCAAGTGTTCATCAGTGAGTCTGTTTCTGTATGTATTTTTAACAAATTTCGTACTTGAAAAAACTACACACAGATATGTAGAGCTGAACATTGCCTTCCTTTGAGAAGAACATGGACCAAAATTGTGTATTATTCTTTAGGAATTAGAAGCCAAATATTTTTAGAGCATGAAGGAAGTGATTTTACAGATAAATCATTTTGAAAATCCACCAGCACCAATTCCTTTGTTACATTGTCTTTCTTGAAAATCAAAGTGCTCGATGATTCAATTAGAAGCATCAATCTCTTTAAAAGGTCAACAGCAGCTTTAACGCAATCTATCGAAAATGTCCCCGCGATCTATTGGTAGTCTATCAATGAAGATATTCTAAATTTTTAGTCATAATTTCGATTGAATGATAATTTATTATCATCAGTCTTAAAATCAACACTAGGACTATCGGCGTCGGATTTCATAATTTTGAATCAAGATCCAAGTGACATCTTGGACCGAGATCCCTTAAATAAGAAAGAGATGGCACCCCCCTCAGGTATTGATTCCTCTTTTGAGCTAGCTTGGGGACTTTGAATCCCTGCAGATTTACCATGTACTGGCCCCACTACACTAAGGATATTTATTGAAATCAGGTACCTTAACACAAGACTGGTCTTGAACATAGCCGGAGCTGCGTGTTTGATGCCGTAGTTATCCCAGTCTAGTCACAGTTAGAGTACGTATAAACGGAAATCTTAGAGCTAATATATATGCTCAATAGTATGCGTAATTAGACATACATAAAAGTCTTAACGCTTATTTTTTTTTTTTTTAAATACTTTATTGAATGTAATGTTGGTAGAAAACTGTGAACTTTTACACGACTTAATCTTTATTTCACAAAATTTGTGGTACTTTGTACAAAATTTGTCTGGTATTGCTTAGGGCTTTACACTATATGTTAAGAAAACCGTAACTTTTTTAATATTGATAGGAATTCTGGTAATTATAACTCATGTACTTATTCATGAAAAAATATTCAAAATATCTATAAAGCTCATACATATTTTCAAAAAGATATAATTGTTATTTAACGCATTAAATTAAAACATTATTTTTAAAGCTACCTTCGCCCAATGTACGATAGCCTGAATTTAAAGAGCAGCCCATTTTCAGAAAAATTGTTATGATGTAATTTATTTTTAGAATTTCAAAATATTCTATAGAAAAATATGTTTTGTTTGCATGAGGAGATAGCACATTTACCATTAATGTATAGAAGAAGAATGCGAAGACGAAAAAAAAGGGTTTACTCGGATAAAAATGTGTAAGTATGATTAAATATGTGCTGCTCTGCAAAAGAAAACTTAGCCAAATATAATATCAATGTTAGAATACTTTATATCTAAAAAAATACTTCAAATTCGGCCCTGTTCTTTAACGTTAAACGAAAACTGCCGACGAAATATACGCTATGGTGTGATCAAAATTGAGTAAAGCACTAAAAATACGACGCTATAAATATGTTAATGATAGCAGAACATGGTATTATATATTTTGGAATATTTTTTTATTAAAAAAAACACATGTTTTAGTCCTGTTTTTCAGTATTAAGCATTTTCCGTAAAATCCGGCGTATAACGCTCACCGGTGTATAACGCGCATTTATACTTTCAAGCTGCATTTTTTAATTTTAAGGTATATTTGCCGTATAACCCCCACTCCCTTTTTGATGAGGGAATCTGCAATGTATGTTATTAATACTATTGTGTTTTGAAGCCATTTATTCGAGGTATTATCCCAGGATTTTGGAAAAAACTGCATATTTCTAGCACTACAACCCCTTAAGTTCATAAGGGGTGTTATTTATTTTAAATAAACAGCATTTTGATCTATGTAGAAGACTAATTTTCTTCAAGCTCATCTCTTTTTTTTTTTACTTTTAAAGCTATTGCTTAATGACGTGCACCGATAGATTTCAATCTTATTTTTTGGGTTAAAAGTGCACGTTATACGCCGGATTTTACGGTTTATAGAGAAAATCGTATCTTAATGCAAGGAAATAATCCCCCCCCCTTTCATTGTAAGAGTCCTCTCCCTCCATTTCGAATTCCAATACCTTCTACCTACGTAAACAACCAACAGAAAACCGAAACTTAACAAATCTCCCACGTGCGTCTCTCTTCAACTATTATTTGAACAGTCGTGGACATTGGTAATGACGGGTGAAAATGCCCGGATGACCGATGGGGGCTGTTGTCTTTCTTGTGTAGCCGCGGGAAATCCGCACGTGTTAATTAGGTTGTTACGGCTGTTCATCGGGATCAAAAAGAGTTAAATGATGGAAGTTGGCTCGATGCCCATCCATCATTATTGTATCTCGTCTGCTTCTGTGCAAATGATGGATGATGGCGAGGTGCATGCCTTTCTTCGCCACGATCACGGGAAGTTCACAAGAGGTAAATATTTTTACGCCAAATTTTTTTTTTTTTGGCGAGAGAAAGAAAGGTATTTTATAAACTTTTATTATATTACTGGAGTTGCTTTTCACCCTCTTTGTTCTTTGTGGAGTTGGTAAACAAGGTTGCTTTTTTTTATTTGGCTGCTTTGTATGAAGAGTAAAGAATTATGTTTCAGTTACCATGTGATGAACTGATGTTGAGTCTAACTGTCGGTCCTTGTCATTGAAAATTAAACATCAAAGTAAAAAAGAATCAAGTAAAATTCAATTTCATTTGATGGGGAAAACAACATTTATTTTGCGCTCTTACTGGCTGGTTAGTTTGGCTTTGTCACTGGATCATTTCGTGCCATCATTATTTAAGTTCGAAATCCTTACTAAGGATTGAGATATTATTTTGCTGAATGTATGAAAAGTTACTCATTATAGAAAGGATTTGAACCCTGTCTTACTTAAATATGTCTCGGCTGTTTATCATTGAATCGCAAACCTTTAAAAATGAATTGTCTTAACCCACACGTGTTTCTGATCCTAAAGAAGTTCTTAAGAAGAAGAAGTTGCTTCTTGTCTTGTTTTAAGGAATAGGACCTCTACTCGGAAATATGTTTTTCCATTATTATTGCAAGTATTTTTTTCCAAATTGGACAATTATTCTTTATTAATATAATGTGCTATTTCATTAATCTACAAGAGGGGGCGAGAAAATTTCATGTTATACTCTGCATTTCTGTTTAAATCGCTTTCTTTTCTCCACAGATTTTGATCTAAATTCATCTTTTATATTCCTATACTGAACAACTTTATAAGTTCCTATGTAAAACGACGTATTTAGTGGACTTCTGAGAATTTTAAATACCTAGATTGCTTCAAATAATACTGCAATTTTCTTCTTCTTTGGAAATGTGTTCGTCGTTAAGTTCTGTTGTTCAATATTTCCACATACAACAAAGATATATCACTGTTTCAAGAAAGACATGCAGTTGGGCTAAAGGAATATGGATGGGCAATGAAAGGAATGCTCATTGTTTGGGTCTGAGGGATCTATCATTTGACAGTTTCGGCCGGAACCATGACGTAATATAAATACTAGGAGGACCGCAGAACTTGAAGAGAATGATTGGCTGAGAGACGCAGGCATTTGATTCGTTTATTAAAAGATCCAATGTATGAGTGGACATCATTGACCGCAAAAACAATTAATGGGTAGCTGCGAGAACAGGATCTGAGCTTATGCTGCCTATTCTGACTACTCACCTGAGTAAGCCAGTAACCATGTTTGCAGTAATTTTGTGTTCACTCAACCTGAAGTCTCATTAACTAGTGCAGAATTGCTTTTGTAATGAATTCCGCTTTAAATAA
This sequence comes from Trichonephila clavata, assembly GCA_019973975.1. Classification (NCBI taxonomy): domain Eukaryota; kingdom Metazoa; phylum Arthropoda; class Arachnida; order Araneae; family Nephilidae; genus Trichonephila; species Trichonephila clavata. The sequence goes on from BMAO01038224.1 coordinate 12,831, forward strand.
GAGCCCATATGGCCAATGAGCCTATGAAAAATTTGTGAATTTTTCAAAGTGATAGGAATGGTAAGTCACGTCCACCCGACAATTAGAAATTCTAGTGCTATTTCATTTGAGAATTGGAAATATAATTTTGGTTGTCACTGCGGCACTCTTAAAACATAGCAATACATCGACACTGGTCTATGAGCCATTGTTCTGCCCTTCTCTTCATGTAATCCTGATCTGATTTGTGATTTTGATTTTTCTTATTTTATATTGTTACACTTTGAAGCTGCTTAGGTGACGGCCCTCATAATTTTTAGAGCCTTGGCCAAGTGACGAAGGATATACCTAAGTTTTTAAACCACTCATGTGACTTCAACACAAATGAAGAACTTTCAGCGACACATTTAAAGTGCATCAGACCATCTATCTACACGACGAGTCTTCAGTGGCACTAAGACTCAACAACACCAATTACCTCGTTTGGAACCATTATCACTCGGCTACGGTTTCCATTTGTCTAAACATGAACTTTCTTTTCAACAGAACTACCCGTTCTTTTAAGACTATCGTTTTTATTGATTATAATCACGTTTATTTTTTGACCGGCTAAATTATCAGACCTTTATTCAAAAGAACACGCTTTGTGTCTAATTAGCAGGCATTTTCGACCGTCTTGGGATCTCGCAGAACTATTTCGACCAATGGAGAGAGTTTGCCAGTAAATTCTACAAGAGACATTTTGAATTAAGGCCTAGTTAGGTAGCAACTTATGAAAGCCGTGGGTAGGGTAACGTCTTATTGATTTTTACTTATATGTAACTATATGTTTTAAAAACATTCTTTACTTCTCCATAATTTTTGCAATTTAGTTTTCTGTACTCATACATCACATCTGCTTGTTGATTTTCCTCCCATTTGAATACCTACCTCTTTTTTAAAAAAATTAATTTTAAGATGTGCCGTAAATACGAGGGCGTAAGTTAAATAGTGGCAGCCTAACCTGGAAACTCGCAGAATAGTGAGCATGCGTAAATAGGTTAAGGAAGCGATGAGGTGGGGGCTGTTGTGGATGTGTAGAGTGCAAAAAAAAAAAAAACTGTCGATCTATAATAGTTAGAAGGATAATTAATTGTAGTGTAGCGTTAAAATGAAGAGTTTCGTTTCCATCGCTCTAAAGCATATTTTCAAAAGGTGTTGGACTACGACTGAAACGATGTGATTCTGATGCACGATGTACTTACAGGACAAACTGTCAACGCAGACTACTATTGCCGATATCTACCACAGCACTATCTGCATCGGGATATGCGGCGTAAACATAGACGTTTATTTCAAATCAATAACCCTACCAATATATCCGAGCGTTGTATGACAACGCTGGATGGCATGTCGCAAACAATACCACTCTCCTAATGCGATGGTGGCAGTGGGAAATCGTGGAACACCCTCCCTGTTCACCGGGTATGAGTCCTTGTGATTTCGATCTGTTTCCGAAGAAGAAGGAACCTCCCCGGATCCACTGATTTCATGATATTTCATCTCATCTGTACTCCGTGTAGTAGGGATCTCCGTTGCTGACATCAATAATCAACACTTTGTCAATGGTCTCCAAAGATTTCCCAACATTTGGTAAAAGATTATAAGCTTTACTTGTGCAATTGTACCAGTAAGTTTATTGAAAATTGATTTGTACCTATGTTGCCATTGCTTAATTTAAAGCTCTAGTATATATATTTTCTATGAAGAGACAGTTTTCAAACTATATGCTTCTAATATTTTCGCAACTATTTTTTGTAATATTATTCGCAATTAATTTTCAATTTCTTGTGATTTCAGTTGTTAAACGTTATGTTTTATATTGTAAATCACATAGTAAAAATATAATCCATAACTGTCCACTATGAACATAATCTATAATTACCGCGTAAAAAAAGTTAATTGAATGAGATTTAATGAATATAAAAAAGTTAATTTTATTGCAACAATCAAAGTATTTCCTTTAATTGGTAAGTAATAAAGTAAAATTTTTAATCGAGTGATTTTTTTCTATTTCAGTTTTGGGTTTCAAATAAAAATACATTTAATTTATTCACATAAAATAATTAGTACTTTGGAGGGATTATATTGTTGATATATGCACGCGCGCACACCATATACCACAATAATAAATGAAATTTTTTAAAAAAAATTACCTAATTAATACCTATGCAAGTATAATGCAAGTGATACCTAATAACACTTTCAACCGGAAGTTAAAAGTAGTAGTAACCACTATTAAATTAATCAATATTCTAGATGAGTGGCAATGGCGTAACAAGGAATTCAAAGGCCCAGGTGCAAAAACAAAATGAGGGCCCTATCTTGGTTGGATTTTATCAAGTAAAAATACAGGAATATTTTAAATATCCAAAGCGCTACAAATTTTATATATATATATATATATATATATATATTTACTATCTTCTCTTTATTGGTGTTCTCTGCTCTTAAACGCATCACTTGGTTTCTTTTTCTTTATTCATAATTTTAGTTTTATAATTTATTCAATACAATTCGCATGTGATCGAGTACTTCCTGATGTTAAAAGGAAGCAAAAGCGTAATGTTGCGCTACAAAACGCTATTGGGGAATCCGTAGCTCTTTGTTTATTTATTCTAGAGGATCGAACTCATCCACTAGAGGGCTGTGAGCTACAAAATGGTCCACCGAGATAGACAGGAAATGATACAAAATATAAGTAGGAACAATAAAATACAATACAATATTACAATAACAATTTTTAAAAAAACATCTCTGCAAAAGAACAGAGGAGGGGGGACAAAATTACATCAGTGTATTGCAGATACGAGAAGATTGCGAAATATTGAACACACAGGAAAATAGAATGTCACTAAAAAGGAATTGATTCTTGTGTAGATTTTTCAAGATCTAATAATAAGTATGGTAAGATATTTCATGAAACTTAAAGTTGATTTTCATGTAACAGTTTATAGGAAAACGAAAAAATTGAAAATAATATAAACTTTTCAATAAGTAAAGTTCGCAACACTGAACAAACAACGAAAAGAATTTAGAGAAATTTCCTACAAATTTTAAAAAACTTCCAACATTATTATAGTTTGTTTTTTGCAACCTTTTATATTTCTATCTAAAGTTTGAGAGAAATTATCGCAAAATCGGCTTTCTTAATAGTCAAGGTCCTAGGGCCCCCTTGAGCTTGAGGGCTCCGGTGCATGGCACCTCCTAGCCCATTGGTAGCTACGCCCCTGATCAGTGGTTCTTAAACTTTTGATCATAGTGGGCCCTCTTTATATATCAGTCTGACATCGCGGACCCCCAAAACGTTTTGAACATCCTTCCCTGATTCCTAACGCACGACTGAGTGATTTAAAGGTTCCTCAATAGTCATAAGACTGCTCTGCTATTTATACAGATTTTTTTAAACACTACTTTTTTCCTTTAAGAAAACAGTAAGCTCCTAATTATATAAGCATATAAAAATATTACAAAATGTAAATTTCAAATAAATAATGTAGGCGCAAATAAATAATTAATAGGGAGGAAATTCGATTAGGAAAATCAAGGTGGATGCAATCGTTTAGTTCTTAATCTTTGCACTTGTGTTTCTACTGTATTGTTTTAGAAACTATTACTTTTTAGTAATGGCTATGAGTTTGCAAACAATAAAAAACTGAGTTAATATTATTGATTGAAATACATGTTCTAGTAAATATTTTTATTGCGGATAATTTAGTGATCTATTCTAGATGACATATCTATCAATTTTTCCACGAGGTCTTTCAGAGTCTGTGAAAGAGGGAAATTCTAACACTAGATGAGAGATCTTCGCGGACCCCCTAAAAGCGCTACGGACCCACAGGGGTCCGTGGACCACATTTGAAGAGCCGCTGCTTTATATAAAAGGTTGGGCATCTGATTCCCAAACAATTATCTGGTTGCATCTTCTTACGAAGAATAAGCAGATCTAAAAATTCGATATGGTAAAAAAAAAAAAAAAAAATCACTATATATTTTTATGCTTTTGGCTGGTTTTAGAAATAAAGTGTCGTCAACATATTGATGATATCTCAATTAAATCGTTTATAATTAGACTTTTTTTCTTATTTTTTTTCGGATTGAGAGGTGATCATGGTCAAAAACACGTTCACGGAAAAACCCCATGTAAACAAAATCGCCAAGGAGGAGAACGACAGCGAGGCAGTGGTCCCGGATTCTGGGTTACATAACAGGTTTCGGTCCCACCCCCTACCTTCGATATCGAGTGGAGGAAGGGTTCGTTTCGAGAGGAATTTCTAGCGGTCAAAGACTCGCGGGAGGTCACTAGCAAAAAAAGGGTTGAAAGGCATCGCGGTATGAAGGGCAACACTCGGGGGCGATGGGCAGACGGTGGTTATTGCCTCGATGCCGGTTTCGGCCGGGACGCATTTGCATCTAAAGGAGGAGACTCAAATGAAACGAATACATTCATTCAGTGAAACTGATTCATTTGTAATTGAAACGATTTTAGGATATCGGCGCGTTATGGATGATTTGCGCTTACGTCATGTGATATAATGTTTATCTCAGATAATCTCTATTTTTTTTCTAAGGCTATCTTAGCTTTACTTTATATAAGGTATAAGATAAAATAAAAAATACTTTTCTCAACCATTTTTGAAACTGTGATTAGGAAAAAGCGTATAAATAATTAGTTGCTTTTTTAGATATTTAGCGTCACTTGAATTACAATATTCAGTCGGGCCTCTATTTAACGAAGTCGCTAAATCCCGAATAAAAGTTCGTTATATGGAAAATACCTTAAATAGAAATTCATCGTACATTAGAGACCACATAAAACAAATTTTAAAATCATAAACACTATATATTATTTTTTTAAAAATAATAATTCTCTCTCACAGTTTTTTTAAAAATCTAATATCTACTCATTTTTTTCATATTTTGCCCATCTAAAAGATATCTGCAACAACAATAAAAAAATAAGTAAATAAAAATTTAAAATTTTTTTTAAAAAAACCCATTGTTTACTGTATTTTTAACTGTGAAAAATAATTTTATATTAAGAATCAGATTACGTTTACGTTATAATTTATTGTTTGAATTTTTCTTAAAATTTGATTAAATAATAAAATTGGTGATTTCTTTCCAGCCAATGTTTTTTGAACCATTGAAAAGATTTGATAACAAAAATTAATTTTAAAAGTTATGATCACAATCATGTTTTAAAATTTTTTTTTTTTTATAAACACATTTACATGTGTACGGAGTATTTTGAAATTGAGATTCAATTTTGTTTTTTTAAATATTGTAGATTCAGAATAACTGTTATTTGAATCAAGTAAATTTTTCATAAAATTATATGGATATATTTCGAGTTGAATAATTTAGAGAATTAGGCGAAGTTTTGCAGGTGAATCAGTTGTGCATTGATATCAAGCTTTGGTTCAAATTAAACGATTTGTATGAAATATATATTAATTCTCATTTCAATTAAATTAACCCTTTTTTTTAATTCTTTCCTAACTGATTCTAAAACCAATCTCGAATTAGTCTCGTACAAGGAATTCCCAATAAATTTTATCTTTTATTTTAAAGAAGGAATTTTCGAGTATATAAAAGGAAAAAGTGGTTAGCACGATTGAGATAAAATATTCAGTCAACTGATCTCGATACTTTGTTAAATGTAAAAATGCGAAATATTTATTCTTCATTAATTTTTTTTTCAAAAAATTTAGTTTTCATTGCCTTTTGCCATGTGCAGTTTCTTTTGAGAAGTAGAATGTGATTCCAGAATTAAAAATTACTGATTCAAATGAAATGCAAAGTCATGTGAATCAAATGAGAGGTGATGTAATGAGAGTAATGAGAAATAGCGTAATGAAAAGCTCTGAATGAAATGATTCTTAAAAAATAGCCCACTGTGTTAATAGAGTGTAAACACTTTTGTTCCGAAAACTTCTGAGTTTGTCTTTGTAATTAGTTCTAATTCAGTTATTTAAAGTATTTGAATTTAAAAGGAATTTGAACCAATGAAATCTTCATCCACAAACACTGTATTTAAATATTAACATGGTGTATAAACATCAGTAATTAATTATTTACGCAACAACGATGAATTTTGATAAAAAGAGATTAAATGTTTAAGATTGCGAATAATGCTCGCTTTAAGTATAAAATATGCAGTACTTCAATTAGGTTAATTGTTTTTTTAAAATTAGCTATCATTTTGATCATGCTAAATCAGATTATGTATTGATTTAAAGAAGTTATATTTTAATTAATCGATTTTTCGAGATATCGTGGGATAAAATCAATTTAAATCTCTACAAAAATATTTCAGTAAAAATTTTAATGGAAAAAAAACTTATCTGAAGGTTTGATAAAGAAACATGGTTAAGTTTCGAAGGGAAGGTAGGATAGAGGAAATTTCACAAAATATGGATAAGTCCCGATTTCAACACCAAAAATCATTTATGATGCTTATTAAATAGCATTTTTAATAGGATCATATTAGATCAGGGGTACTCAACATTTTTTTCTACTGGGCCGCATATATATATATATATATATATATATGTGTGTGTGTGTGTGTGTGTGTGGTGTGTGTGTGTTAACTATTTCATACGGGCCGCATACATGTGACGGTTGTTTCACTGGGGCCGCAACATGAGAATTAATAAAGGGGGGGGGGATGCTTTAAGACCAAGATAACAAGAGAATTTAAAATGTGGAAATCGATCAAAATATTAAAATTCCTATTTTGTTTGTTAAATTACTATTTTTTATACTTTTATTTTTGTTTCTAAAATTTTGTATATTGGAAGCATTTAATAATCACTCTTTCACAATTTCTGCATCAGTAAACGGTTTCTTATGATTACCAATAATATAACAAATTTCATCCGGTGCCTTTGTTACCAACCGTTTTGACATTACCACTGACAAAACACTTGCTTACTGTGGTAAAGATTATTCAAGAAAGCCTATTTATCACCTCTTGAAAGAGATCTTCGAGCAAAAGTGTCATTGAATGATTGCTGTTTATTGGTGTGTTTTTTTTAAATACAACACTTTCGTGAAAAACCAAACAATTACTGAATTATGCTTGTTTTTCACTACAAAATAGCCATCTTCCCAATCGTCTTGAAACGATATATATATATTTTTTTTTGAATATTTTTCGCTTGGAAGATAGGAAATATAGTTAAAAATTAGTTCCACTCATAAAATGGTCGTTACTCCACTGTTGTCAATTACCACTAATCAGAATATATATATCAATTTGCACCCATACAACATCGGCAGCAAAAAGCAAAATTGATATATTTGATTTTTTTTAACTAAGAATTTCCCGCCAAATTTTTCATAAAGAAATGAATTTCTCAGAGCAATGGGCCATGGCCGGGCCACTTAAAAAGGCCTGGTGGGCCGCAGGTTGAGTATCGCTGTGTTAGATGGTGTAATTATTGAATATCTGATTGTATATTATTTCAAATCAGAAACACACTATATAAAAAAAACTTTAGAAGTAGAAGTTTTCATAATGGATTTCGGGCAATTTATAGAATTTTATATGCTAATACATCAACAATTAAAACATTTTATTAATTTTGCGTTAAGCAACTCAAAGTTCTGGATAATTTAATTTCCCTGGTATTTTCAATACATACAATGGAAACTTTCATGTATACGGATTCTTTTAAAAAACATAACCTATTAGAGGGGTTTAAAACATCTTTCTCGGAGTGAAAATAGTTTAGGAAAGATTTTACGCGTGAACGAATTTTATAAATCAATTACTTAGAAATTATGCGAAGAAAAGAACAAAATATTTAACATTAATGTCTACTTTTATTAATTCACATTGAACCTTTGGAATTAGAAAATGGGAGCTGTAAAACAACATAAAGAACCTTATACTAAAATTATGCAATGGACAAATGCACACTCATGCTTTGAACTTTTAACGATCAGTAACATATTCTATGTGTAAATATGTGGCTGTGTTAGATATAATTCTGTTTCAATAATCTTTTATGTATGTGGCAAAAGGTCAACCATACACTTTTGACCTTAATATTTATTTTTAATAAAAGTGATAAGAGAGAGAAAAATTAAATTCTGATGCACTATAATAAAACTTTTATTGTTTGAGCATGTAATATAAACTAAATATTATGGTTAATTATCAAAGTTTATTTACATTCAAAAGTTAGAATGATTAAGTTTTATGAGGAATGATATAATATTATTTCAATAACAAACGATTTAAATACGTATTCATCGATAAAAATCACAACTAACAATTCTGTAGACTTCTCAGCAGTACCTCACCTGCGTTTAAACATTCCATTAACTGTTGCCATTCCGCATTTGTTTTTCTTCCGATTAATGCGCGATGAATGGTGGAGCTGCCTGTCTTGCCTCCAGCTCCGCCAAGTGCAGATTCTGGAATTACTTTCCCTGCCTGCTCCATTAATTAAGAGATAATTACTCTTCACCGCTGATCTTTTATTTATTATTCTCTGGTGAAAGTGAATGTCATATCGATTAATTCACATCTATCGGGTTATCGCTTTCATCGAATGAGTATTAGCTTTGATTTGTTTTTCTGACGTAAAACAGAGATTCCTTTGTGAGTTTTTGTGTTCGCATTCTTTCTGAATGGAAAATAAGAGATTCAAAAGAATTTTTTGATTGGTTGACTTCTGGTTTTTAAGATTTTTATTTCAATCTATAAATATTTTAATCTCAGAATTTTTTTGAAATTTTTATTTTTTCCCAACTGGATTTTGTTGGGTCAACATTCTTGGATTTTAATTATTATTATTAATTTGTAAAGAAATCAATTTTCAACTGCATACTTCGCTTCTTGGGTTTGCTTTTTACATTAAATTTTGCAATATGTTATTTCATAGTAATCATTAAAAAAATTTTGTATATTTTAAATACGAATAACAAGCATCATTAAAAAGCTCTTAAAATAATAAATATTTTGTATTCTTCGTAATTATTCGCTCAACATTTAGTTCTATAAAAATTTGTCAGATAAAATTTTTTAGAATTTCTTTGAATATTGTTTAAAATTTGAATAATTATAAAAAATTAAACACTTCAAACTTTAAAAAAAACTTTGAATAACGAAGAGATCGGACAACATCATTAACTGACAAATGTAGGAAATATAGTGTCAAATATCTATTCAAACATCATTTTTTTTCAATTCATCGAAAATTCATGCATGCGATTTTTTTTTAAGTTCATTTGATGATTTCACAAGGAAACTAATCTTTCTTTCCCTATTTATATGGTTCTATAATGTTGTGTTTTGTTTAATTTATATAAAACTCAAAACTCTTACTTTATACATATTATAAAATTATATATATTTATTTCGAATTTTCTA
>BMAO01038225.1:0-29077 GCA_019973975.1 Trichonephila clavata
CATTAATCGCCTAGTTCTTCTTTTGAATACTTTACCCTACTAATTCGAGAAACGGATCGCAAATGACGACTTTCAGCAGTATCTGTTTTCACGAAAGCTTCCATACAGTGCCACCTACCGCAGGACTGCCCAAGGGAATCTTCCAGAATGTAAGAAATTTATACAGCGCCGTTGCCATGCCTGCTAGTAGACATCTGGTCGTAATTTCGGACACCTGTTGTGGTACAACCTTTCAATAAAATGTTCTCTGTCCTTTAATGTGTTGTTGTTTCTGTTATTTTCCAAGTAGTTGTTAAGTTCTTGAAAAAATATATATAAACCTATATGCTGATATATTTGATGAGCATTATGGGAATATCATTACAAAAATTATTATTGTCATTTTGTATGTGTTATCATAGTCAAACCTAAATAATTACATTCCTTTGTAGGTATGATAAAACAAACAACAAAAACAGAAACAACTATAAATTATTACAAAAAATCCACGTACCAAGATGGAGTCGCCAAATTGTGCAGAAATTTCATTTGGAAAAACATTGACTGAACATGCAAATTATTCAAATTTGGTGTCCAATGAATGAATAGCGAGAGCTCCAGAGCATTTGAACTGCACATTCAGCAATATGTCAGGAGAGATTCTCCAACTGATATTCAAATTTTCTGGTTTATTTCGACTGATAGCTTTACCGCTGTAACAAAATCTCAAGGGAATCAAGAAAGGTCAAAATAGATAGAGGGTCTGATCGAATGGAAAGAAGCTGGTTGAACGAATCGAAGAATCACTGGACTTCTGGGTCGAAGCGATGCGGCAATTAGTCGGTGCTGGCATGAGTGGGTATACAATGGAAGATATAAGGGTCAGAAACCGCAGTGGTCGACCAAATGCCACAACCTAGTGGGAAGACAGAACGAATGTCAATACCTGTAATAACTACGAATTCTTCGTTATCAACTATCCACCCTGTGGACCGGCATACATGTATCCAACATGACCCTCCACGGATTGGAGATAGCGGAATTTACGCTCGCGCCGACCGTTACTCAACTTACCTCTCACACCTGAACACCGTCGAGTGCAATTGCAGAAGAACGTATAGTCTTTAAATGTACGAGTCCGTTTCCAACTGTGTGTTGACGCTAAACCTCAGGTGTGCCTGAAGACCTCCAGGGCAGAGTGGAATCTTGCACAGACTATCGCACACCATAGGCATAATATGTTGCATGCCTTTACAGCCGAATCACTGTAGTAATCATTTCTGGCAACCTACAGTACAGCGAGACGTTGACGACTGGTTGTGTTACCATTTCTTTTGTGACACCCAGGCCTTACTTTTCAGCACGATAATACCTAGCCGCACACGGCACGCATTACTATGAATTGTTTTTAAGCTTGCTCTACATTTCTTTAAACAGTTAGGTCACCTGTTCATTCTCACATGGAGCTCATTTGGGACGTTATGGGAAGGTGATAACAACCAGCCAAACAGTTGTAGACAATTCGGCATGAAATTCCACCGACACCCCTTATCAGCCTGTGCCACCCAAAGAGACAACTTGCATCCAGGCTAGAGATGGACCAATGTCTTAATGACTTGTTCCTTGTAAGGTCAAACTATGAAATAACTACAGTCTGTTCAAAATTTTTACCGTTTGTTTTTTTATGTAAATTGCTGTTTGTAAAAAATTGCAACATCAAGAAGGAGTCATCAGAATTAAATGAAATGTAATACAACGAATGATTGTTTTGGTACAAATAAATGAATAAATTTGTAAACCAAAAGAACAATATTAAGTCACCGAAATTATTATTTTGTGTAGCCAGCACACCCTGAAATCAGTGTTGCTATACTACGTGGCATGGAGTCAAACATATGTCGATTATCTGCTTGTGGAAGATAATTCCATATTGTTTGTATGCAAATTCAAAGTTTTCCTTTGAAGCTGTTGGACGTGGATCACGAGCGAGACGCCAACCAACCAAATCCTACACTTGTTGAATAGGCGACATATCCGACGAAAAGGCAGGCCAAGGGAGAATTTGCATATGTTAGACCTAAAAGAACTCTTGAACATCCCTTTCAACATGTGAACATGCATTATTCTGTTGAAAGATAGCCCAGGATGCCTTGAAGAAAGGGAACGACTTCAGGCTTTAGCACTTCCTGGACGTAACTGTTGCTATTCATATTAACTTCAGTTCACATCTGAGATTGTTCATGATACAAAATCACATCCCAGACCATAACTCCTGGTGTTCGGCCACTGTGACGTTCAATAATACACTCTGGAAGGCAGCTTTCACCGGCTGATTTTTATACCTCTCCAATTTTATATCATGTTTTTTATCGTACATGAAGACTCCTTCTAATGGGTGAAATTTTAATTATTATTATTATTTTTTACTAAGACTTTTCCATGGTCCATATAACGCTTGTCTTTAATTTCAAAGATATTCCACAATCAGAGGACACTATTTAGATCTAAATTGGTTACTTTTTTAACCACCTCATACAATATCGATATAGTATATATTTGATAAGGCATCTAGTACAATGGCGTGCCAAATGCTATTTTAGGTGGATTTTACAAAGTAACCCTATAAATATCTAAAATGAAAGGAAGCTTCTATTGTGTGACTAAACGACATTATCATACTATGCACGTGTTACCAAACGGTAATGATAATTATCACGTTTCAACCATTTTAGATGCTTCCATATGCTTAGATTAAATTTCACATCAACTTTTCGTGGTACTAGTTAAAATACATCTACTAAAAGTTGAAAGAGAAATAACTGTAATAGTAAACGAGCATTTTCCCACCTTATATAATACTTATTAAAATACTTCCAAAAATGAATTTTCTATTTACTTTTATGAAATTTAAATTTTGACTGCTTTAGGCGTTTAATATAATTTTAGAATAATCATTAATAACTGAAATGTAATCGTATGAATTAAAACATTTAACTGCACTTAACAAAGCTATAAGGAACTTTTGAATGACATTTAAATTTATTTTAACATTATTAATTCCCTTTTTTGCAGACTTGTTAACAATTTCATGTGCTGTGATAGTTTTATTGCTTATGCAATATTGAAATTGTGGGCTTTTATAATTTAAATAAAATACATAAGTATAAAAAAGTATATAAATACTATAAAATAAACTTCCCGAATTCTTAAACATTCTTAAACGTTTGGTCGAATAAATTCCTCTGAATAGGATTGATCGCGTGTTCGATGATCATTTATTTTCATGTTTAGCGCTAAAACTCTCGAATAAACCAACCAAACAGTTCCTGTTTCTTAACAATTCATTCCTTAAAGATATTCTGCTGAAACCACCAGGGAAACTATTTGTAAGTGGAAGCCATGCTTGGTTGCACCGTGAAAAGATTTTGTTCAACATCTAAGTAATTTATCTTTGCAGGATATTTTAAAGTGTCTTAAAATAAAATCATGAAGTTTTCTTGAGAGAACATTTTTACAAATCTTACGGAGTTCTGTAAAAGAATTTTGATATAATGCAATGTATAAAGATTCGAAAACATGCATAACAATGCTTTAAGTGGTTTAATCAAATAGTTATTAAGAAACTGTCAACATATTTTATTTAATGGACTTAGAAAAATTCTAAAGTATACCTATAACAATGCCTGCAGTCTTGCTTTTACCGACAGGCAAAACTGCTAAAGTTATCTTTTTTTTACAAGTTTGAATCAAAGCTGCATAAAAGAAAATTAAATTTACGAAGTCTTTTATACGTCCCTTTTCTCATTTTTAATATAGCCATGGGTTGGCGTTTCGGTCATTGTTATTGCCGAGTCTAGGGTTCCAGACTAGGCACCACTTAAATTCTCCAGGGTTGAGGGATTGGTACACATTAAATATCTTGATGCAAAGTCCTCCCAGTGGCATGGTGTATACCAGGGGTCGGCAACCTATGGCATGCGTGCCACAAGTGGCATGCGGTACAATTCTCAAAGGCTCTCTGCTCTAATGTACAATTTTGTCAATTTTTGAGTGGATGGAAGTTGATAAGTTTGAAAAGAAAATTATTTGACAACATTCTGGCATACATTTAAATCTTTATCATGAAAATACGAACAACGCAAAAATCTGAAAAATAACTCTAATGATGAATTTACAGCTATTTTGTAAATTATTGAATGTCATTTCTGGAGAGATTTGTGGTGTTGTTGTTGCTGATCTCTATGTATAGGCAAGCTAGACCAAGTCCAAGATCTCCTCACTCTCAAAAAGTCCAACAACACTAGATGGTCATCATGCAGATCTTGTTTTGTAAGCCCCAAGCAGTCAAGAATGTATTATGGAGATTCCTGGCAGACAGAACACCTAACACAAGTCAGAAAAACTTTGTTTCCCTCCTTAAAGTTCGAAGGTGGCCTCTCCAGAAGCGAATTAGAATAGTTTGCTCCTGCCTGCTGCATGGGAGGGAAAGAGAGACACCAGGGCGTTTAACCTCATACCAGTGATGAGCAGGAGGAATAGTTGATTGCTTGCTGTTGATGTAGGTGGAATGCAGTTTGGATAGATGAGAGGGATCGAGTTCCTAATGGATTGAGCTGCGCCATCTTTTGCTAGGGTGTTCATTGCCCACGATGTTAACTTGCGAAGGAATCCATTGTCCATTGTAGACGGATCCCGCGAGAAGATGAAAAACGTTTTAGTTTCTCCGAAGTAGCTACTCCTGTGTTATCACCCAATTATTCTAGTTAGAAAGATGTTGGATTGCACTACGACTGTCGAATAATTTCAAGATGCTGTTCGAACCAGGAATCGAGAGGGCCTCTTTAAGGCCTGCATCAATAGCAATGAGTTAACATCGAAAGATAGGCCATCAGAGTTTCTCCGTTAAGTGTGACTGGAATAGTTTTGGGACTTAATATAAATACCACTGAAAGAATGAGAGTGTTCATTCCTGCTGCCATCAGTATAGATAAGAAATGCATCATCAGAAATGTTACTAATAACTTCGAGGGCCAAAAGTCTAAGAAATTCTGGAGGATCTGAGGTCTCGTTGACATGGGGTGAGAGGTTTGGGTGGAAATACACCCCTGTTAGGCCCTCGGATGGGTCAATATAAGAGCTCAAGGGATGCAGTTCAACATAGATTTAAAAATTTCAAGAGAGAAAATTGAATGTATTCTGATTTCCGTTTTTGGTTCTACATATCTAAGTAAAAAAAATAATCTTTTCTCATGAAAAAGATATTTTTAGTCCACAAAGAAATTGTTTAACAACTGATTGCTCAGAATCGCGTCAAATTCAAAGTCACAAACTATACCCCTAATTATGCAATATTGAAGTAGAGTGGTGCAATAACTAGGTTCGCATTAAAAGTTTTATTTATCTTTTGATTTAACTAATGTAATGAAGTTAAATGCTTATTTTTCATGTTTTCCGTTTCATATTTAAAAAAAATATAAAAAATACTTACAATATCTAAACAATTTAAATTTAAATTTTTTGTTGTTGAAGAAATAGTTATATTTTATTCTATTCATTTTTACGTAAAATGTATACTAAAATTTTGCAAAATTACTGTAAATACCTAGCTTATTGATCTTTATTCTGTAACTCCACATGTATTATCGCAGGAATCGAATTCTTTCAAAAATGCCCTACTGTGTGGCACGCTGAATCATATTGATAGATTGGTTTGGTACATCACAGCTAAACGGTTGCCGACTCCTGGTGTATAATTTTGGAGAGTTCAGGTATAGTCCTCGTCCTTTGACAGGGGTTCAAGACTCCAAGGTTTGTTCTCAGAAATCTTCGTGTTACTTGGAGGTGAAACCTTGATAAACAGTTAGTCAATTTAAAAATTTACACCATTACGCAATATTTGCAGCAATCCAAAAGTCGATCCCTTGCATGTTTCTGAAGTGGCGCGCTTATCCGGTAGGACAGAACTCGGGACCTTTGGATCCAAAACCGAGTAACTTAACCACTACACCAAAATGATCACCATGGTGCGGAGGTTGTTACTGGCTTATATAGATTATATCGCTACACACTCCCCTACCAGTGAGTTGGTTAGGCGAACGAACGATATAGTTGTTTTTAATGGGAGCTGTCAGTTTCTTTTGTGTGTTGGATGAGTTGCGTCACGTTAATCTGACGAATTTTTTTCCTTGATGGCTCTCTTTTTTTACGGGTAGATGGCGCCACGACAGATCAGTATAGGTTTCGCTTTTCTTAGTCAAGCTAGGGTCACCAAATGAAGTGGCGCACTTATCCGGTAGGACAAAACCCGGGACCTTTGGATCCGAAACCGAGTAACTTAACCACTACACCAAAATGATCACCATGGTGCGGAAGTTGTTACTGGCTTATATAGATTATATCGCTACATTTCTTTATTTACATTCGCCAAACTCTCACAGAGCGGCTACTGTTGGCTTATTATCAATTAACGCTTTATATTGAAACTATAATATGACGATGGGGATTAGCAGTATGAACTTTTTCAGTACTTAAGTATCATAACATCGACCAATTATGTCAAATAAAAATACATCGCCAAATGTCACCATATGCAGTCAATAGTGGAAAACCATTCCCGCGCGTTTTCAATCATAATAATAATAACGATGACAGCCTTTGGTGACATTTTTTGATTTGACGAAGTTGGTAGCGGTCTAATACGTAAATACCACTTTTTCTTCACTTAATGAAAATTCCTGCATTACGGCGAATATAAATTTGAAAAATGAATTTTTCTTCGACTCATAAGGTGGTTTATTCATCGCGTTTTACTTTCGCAGCGAACTTTTAAAACACCCTGTATAATACGTTTCCACCGATGGATAGTAGATGAAATGACTTGCATTGATAGTAGTTAGTGCTGATTTAATTTAAAGTGGGTTGAATATGGATTGAATATAAATTACTAACTCGCGTGTTAATTTATTTGCAGCTTACATTACTTCCAACATTTATTGACTGCTTTCAACCTAAAGTTTTAATTTATTGTAACTATACATCAAAAGTTGAGAACTCACCGATCAATATTTTAAATAAAAGTAGAAAAATAGATACATATTTAATGTATAATGGACAGAATTTACTTTCAGGAAATATTGGATATTCCAGAGTTAGTTCATGTGCATATTGTATTATTTCCAACTTCTGTCCAAGTTATTATTCGATCTACTTTCACTCCAGATTTATCTTTGCTACGTATTGAAACCTGAGAGAGATTTGAAAATTAATTATTTAAATACAAAATAATTAATGAGTTTCACGTCCATCTTGTGGAAGCGTCAAGTTTCTCAAACTCTGGAATATCAAGTTAATAAAATATTGAACGAAGTCTATGATATTCTAGAAATTCTCTAAAGGATATTTGATATGTGTTCTTTTGATAATCTTACCTAGTTTTCAAGACTGAAGAAATGTATATATATTACGAACATCAGAGTTTTATTTTTTTGGTAATGCAACTATTTGATAATTATTGGTAGAACATTAAAAAAAATTCTAGTTTAAGTAAGAAATTATACTTGATGCGTCAAATCTATTTTTTTTTTATTGAGGGGAATCCACTCCTAAAAAAATTTGCATTTCACTAATTTATATTATAAAACTAAATTTATTATTCATTTTATGTGTCAAAGTGTAAAAATGCTGTATTTAAAATATATGATAAATTTAAAAGTGTAGTATGATATATATCATATGAACTTAGTTTTATATTGGGATATTTTTCTATCTGAAAAGAATTTAGAAATGATTTTAGAATATATTTCGGGACATCAGGCAAGGATAGACTTAATTTATAAATTTATATACGTGTAGCTCTTATTATCGTATCATTTGAAAATTTAAGATTTCCTTTTTTTTCAGACATTTATGCTAATTTTTAGCAACCTTTAGTTCATTACTACCTAAAAATTTGTATATATAAGGATGAATTGCATATAATGTCTATTAAGGCGATATGGTACCATCTTCATAATTTTTTTTTTAATATTTGATATTTGGTTTCAATTGTATTTTATAAAGGTTAATAATAATTCCATACACAAAATTTTTTAATTTGTTGCAAAATATTTGTAAAATTTAAATATTTTGAACTTTTTAAAGCATTTTCTATATCCTTAAGGCTTTTTTAAATATGTCTCTTCTTCAAAATTTTTTTCCCAAGTACCTTATAATATACTACATAAAACTATGCATGGGTTTTTTTCTGCTGCTGCTCTTTAATTTTTTATTAATTTCTTTCTAGTTAAACTTCCAAAAATTCTCAAAAAAACATTAATTTCGATTTTGACATTTTTTTTAGAAAAAGTACTAAACAAGTTAGAGCTAATTCCCTGCACAGTTTTACAAAACATACATTTCAGAACATGTATAAAAAAGTTCAAACCCATACTTCAATTATCAAAAAAGCCTTATGGTTTTGAATAACAGTATATGTACAAAAATTCAACAAGGAGAAATATGAGTTTGAAGTTTTCATTCTATGAATAGCATGATATAATATTCATCGAATAGTCTGAAACTTTTATCAAATGTTAATTAGCATATTTAAACTGATTACCATAAGTTTTCATTCCATGAATAAATATAATATTCATCGAATAGTCTGAAACTTTTATCAAATGTTAATTAGCATATTTAAAACTGATTAAAACATAAAAAATTGCACAAATGTAGAACAATTAAACAGTATACTGCCATAATGAATATATAGAAAAAAACGAATGAAAGATCAATATTTCATAAAACTTTATCTTAATAATTATAAAAAAAAATAAATGCACACACTTCAGAGCTAATGAACAACACATGTACAAACTATGTTTATACCTTTATTTTTTATTTCCATGGTTTTAAAAGTCTTCGCATGTTAAATATTGTACACCAAAGAAAGCAAAATCAAATAGCAATTTATAGGTAAAATATATCAAAATCTAAGAACTGCATATGTGTATTTGTTTAAATAAATATCTTGAAATATTTTAATAATAAAAGTGTTGAATTTTACACACATAGGATATACATATATCACTAAAAACAAATGTATAAAAATGGGAGAGTTTTTCCATTTTTGCGAATTAGATTTTTAAATATCTGAGTTATCAAAATGAAATTTAATTTTTGTGCTTTGGGAGAATTCGTGTTGAAGTTTTAATTTCATTCATAATAATATTATAAAAAGCACGCACAACTTTTAAATCTTGACCAAATCCATTTGTTCTTCAATAAACAATTCACAAACTAGAATTTCTGCATTAATTGCACAATGATTTAAAATGATTTCTTGAAATGATTTGTTACTGCATATATGATGTCAGTCTCACTTACATGCGGTAAAAAATAATTAATTCATTTTTATCCGACTCTTTTCTAGCAGATAATCGGAAATGTGGGAGTGGTAGTTGCTGTCCACCATCAAATATTGCTCCATAACTTGATAAAAAATGCAGATAAAGCTTTGAAATTTTGCTACCATATTTATAAAGATTTGAGGTATCAAATAAGCCAATAAAAATTTTTGTTGACAGTTTAATGATTTTTAGTGTACTATATCGTCTTAAATTAGGAGACTGGTGCTGTTACACAAAAAATAAGCATGCGTCAAACATCAGGGACCGACAGCTATTTAGCCTGAAGCCTTTTCTTTCGAATGTAGTACATCTCGTTTTTATAAGTAAATCCGTATAGCTGAAGTCTTCGTTCTCATCAGAGTTCTTTTTTTTTTTTTTGTTTGGCTGGAAAAATGATAAATATAACAATAGATGAACGAATTGATGTGGAATTTAACATAAAACTTGGAAAAACCACTACTGGAACTTATGATTTTTGAAAACAAGTGTTTGGCAATGAAGGCTTGCACATATTTTTGAGTGATTTAAGCGTTTTTAAAATGACCGAAAAGACGTAAAAGATGATTCATGCCCGGATCACCCTTCCACGTCAAAAACGGATGACAATATCGAAAAAATCAGCAATCTATTTCGATCGGACCAACCGTTAAGTACTCGTGCGATTGGTGAGACTGTAGAAATTGACAAAGATAACGTGCGGCCAGTTTTATGTAACAATTTTGGCATGTAAAAAGCTTTACCGTAATAGTGCCTAAAATTCTCACATTTGTACTACGAGAAGCTCACAAAACTGTTTGCACTGACACATTGAATGCCATTGAAAATTACTCAAAATTATTGAAAAGGATAATAACGTGTGATGAACCGTATTTCTTTACTTATGATCCTGAAACGAAGCGTTCAATACAGGCACTGGCAGAACCCATCAACCTACAGTCAAAAATTCCTGAATGAGCATATTCAAAATTCCAAGCAATGCTGGTGGTTTTTTCGATATTCACATGGGATTGTGTATATACCTTCAATGGGTTCCCAAACATTAAACTATAAATCAATATCGCTACTCTGTTACGTTCTTTCAGAACTCCGCGAAAGTATAAGGAAGGAACGAACAGAGAGTTATTGAGGGACAAGTCATGGGTTCTCTTCCCCAAGGGAAGGAATCGGCTCATATTGCAATGTTTGTCAAGAGTTTCTAGCCAAGTACAGAATCCCAATATTAGAGCTTCAGTTTTGTTTGCTGGATCTTGGGCTATGTGACTTCTATCTGTTTCCTAAGGTGAAATATGCATTAAAAAGAACATGATTTGAGTCCGTTAAGGCTGGGGATGAGAAAGCGGCACGCGTCTTGAATTAACTCAAACACAAAGACTTTCAGGACTATTTCGAACCATGGAGGATTCGCATGGAGATTTATGCAGATAGAGTAGGTGTATATTGAAGGTGATAATTACGAAACCATAATAAAAAAACTGTATAGTACCAGCCTCGTTATTGAATAGCCCAACTTTGTACATATTCGATTTTTAGGATTATCTAAATTTTAATTGATTAATTCCTTAAAAATATTAGTGAGCTCATTCTAAGGTTACTTCTTCTAGGTTTTTTAAGTAATTTGGATTTTAAAACACACGCAGGGTATTTAGAAAAATCGTCAATGAAGAATATTCATTTTTCAAAACAATTAAATTATCCCTTGCACCGTTCATTTTCCACCTGAATATTCCTATTTTACCCCTGAGATATTTGTCATTAAGAAAGCTTTACGATGCCTCGCAAATATAAACAATGAAAATTTTAAAATGCTACAAGTAAAACAAAAATATTTTTTGTATTTATCATTGTACATGTGTTTTTTTTTAAAAAAAAAAACAAGGATACATGTTTAAAAATCTCAAATTGTCTGTCTAATGTTTTGTTTAATACTCATCCACGTCGGAATCAAAGAGAACGAAATAATCAGCAGTGATGGTGGATGAAAATCCAATCTCATTTTTTTTACGATTCCATACTGCAATATTTTAAAATGCATTAATCAGCTGTTCAAGACAATTGATACAACACGTACTGATGCAACATGCAACACAACACGTTGAAAGACAACACGTATGTTGCTTTTCTGTCAGTGATACATTACTTGTAGAAAAATTTGCAGGGAAAGTACGCTTCCCTGCATGAACTTGAAAACAAAGATTATGACAACCTCAGTTGATGTTACCAAGATTATTAGATTGGCGATATCTCCAAAGAACCCTCAAGAAGTCTCTGGAATCAACCCTTATGGGCACTATCATATTTGGTTATAAAGGGACCTTTGAGACAACGGTCAAGTCAGTCGAGATGAAATATCAATATTGTGAGTTGACTGCAAAAACTTTCTTTTTTTTTGTGAGTTCCTGCTAGTGGAGCTGTTGTAGAGAATAGTTTTTTGAGTTCTGTAAAGCTTGTTTATAACAAGTACATTTTCCATTACTGTAAATAATCTATTGCAATATTTCTTTGTGTATATACGTTAATTTGTCTTTGTGTAGTCATTTGTTTATCCTTGTCCAGTAATTATTCAAATAATTAGTAACTAAATTACAAACTAAAACAGGGAATGGCAACTTTTCAGCTGTGGCGTGCTAAACCAATCTACCATTATATTTCAGCGTGCCATACAGTAAGACATTTTTGAAACAATTCGATTCCCGCGATAATACACGCAGAGTTCAAGAATAGAGGTCAATAACGTAGATTCACAGTTTTATCATATATATATATATATATATATATAAATATATAAATGTAGGGATAATTAAATTTGATCTAAAATTAAAAGGCTAGTCCATTTCTAACTTTTATCTTCCCGTTATATCTTCAAGTATTAAATTTATTACCCAGTTCAGGAATATTGAACACATTGCTCTAACATTGCCGGCTCCGACCATTAATTTTTATTTCCTATATGTCATCTTTAAATTCTCAAGTATACTGCTTCAATAAGATATGTACTTGAAGACATCTGGCTTTTGAATGGTCACGTATTAACAATACAAGTATTAACAATACAAGCTTAAGTATTAACACGTGTCCGTCTCTTTCTCTCTCTCTTACAAACAGATTACAAAATGATCTCATGGAATAAGGACGGTTAAAAAATAATGTCTTGAAGTTCACTTAAAAAAACTAAATTTTGAATCATTTAAAGATATTATTTACATAAATATAAACAGCATAAAATATAACTGTTTCTTCAACAAAAATTTTAAATAATTAAAATAGTATATATATATTATGTATTTTTAAATATATTTATTAAAATAAGAAATAGACATCATGAAATATAAATGTATTTCCCGTCATTACCTGTATAAATAAAAAGGTAAATGTATGTTTGTTCAAAACCGCTAATCTCCGAAAGTACTGGACCATTTCCTCTGAAATTTTGACATAACGTTGCATTTGAATCCGGATGGAATTTCGAAATTCACTCTAAATTTTTTTAAACTTAATTTTAAGTGATTTTTTGGTGCTATGTTTATTGATTGCCATATTTATCCATTTCTTTTTTGTTCTTTGATAAGTAATGGACGTATCAATGGACAAAACGTTCACCTGACGAACGAACCAACGAACAAACGTTCATCTGACGTCATAATCACATGATGATAGGCTAAAGAAATAGTCACGTGTTTCATTCGTGTTTCATTCGACTGAGTATTTTGGTAGCATTTTCGGATTGCATCTACTATCATATAACAAAATGAAATCCTTTCTTTCCTTTAACTTAAAACAAATAATTTATATTTTTATATACATTACTGATAACTTTATAAATATTTTTTTTAATTTCACATTAATACCTCTTTATTTTTATTGCAAAATTACAATTTGTAAATTTTCGGAACACCTATCACCAAATTAATTTGTTTGGCGATCGATTCCGATTGCCAAAAAAATTGACATTGCCATGTGTCCCCCCCCCCCCGTTCTACACTTTAATACTTAATTCTTAAGCATACAAGATATTATTCAATGGACGAAATTCATGACGGTCACATGATACTATAAACACGTGTTCTACATTGAATTCAAAACGAACGGACAGTAAATTATATATATAGCTCGTACTTTTTATTCTATTTGTAAAACTTAAGATAAAATTTCAAATTGCATAATTGGGTAAAGATGCTCAAGAGTTATAAAAAGAAACTTCTGCAAAAAGATTTTAAAATTAAAGAAAAAAAGTCTTGTTTTATGCATGTACTTTTAAATAAAATGACAAATATTAATTTTTTTAAAAAAAAGTTTCTGTAAAAAGCGTAATTCGGCAACAACGAAGTGCATGAACTGATTTGCTGAAAATAGATCATTGGATTTATCGTGACCATGACGTCACATGTGTTTTTGAACTTGATTGGCTAAAAACAAGTTGTTTAAAATTATCATGTGATTATGATGTCACATGAAGTTAGTCCATTGAATGATCCATAATTTTTTTAAACACAATGTGGCGGACAAACTAATTACTAAGCCTGAAAGTATACAAAAACACAAGAGACGAGCTCAAAGAACAAAAGTATAAACTAATCTTAAATCTAATACTGTAAACTAAAACTATGTATATATTTAATAGCTATACGAAAGGTACAAGACTAGAAAATGTATTAAAAATATTTAGAGTACTAAAAGAATGTAAAGAATATAAAATAATAATGTATGCAAATTGGAAAGTTAGCGCACTACCACAAATGTAATACGATTACCTGTCATTGTTTACTTGATAATCACGTGATGATCGGCAAACGATCTCAACGCCCTCTGGTGATGAATCAAACCCATTAGGATTATATTTTGTTTTAATAATTTTTATAAAAAAATGTTATTTAAAAAACTAAATTTTTTTGTAGTGTTGGCAACATTATGATAGTATTATGGCGCGATGTTTACGTGCGCGGTTTTGCTTATACATTACAACGTGTATTTTTCTGTAATTTTAAACTAAAATTATTTATTATTTTACTAAGCGAAGATTATAATTATATTTGACTTCTGTACGCTACGGATTTATCTGCCAAATAAATGTTAAAATTTCTAAAAGTTTTTACGATAATATTTGACAGTGATTTGAAAATCGGGCCACAAATGCGTATATTACCGATTGAAATTTTCCGCCTATTTTACCTCTTCTCCTGTAATCCTAAATCAAATAATTCAATCTATTATTATTATTTTTTTCCCGTCGAATATTTACTTCAAATCAAAAGACGTCGCCAAATGCCGCGATATGTATTCAATAATGGGTAACCATTCAGTGCATGTTGGAGCATAATATTTTCCTGCACTTGGCTACGTCTAAATTTGGCGAAATCAATCGACGGGGTCTTATATGAAAAGAATGTTTTGGTACTTACGCATTATCGCAACAATCGCCAACCTTATTAATAACTCGCCAAATCGGCACCCCCGATTTCCTATGTCTGGTACGTACAGAATTGGCAACCAGGTGCTTCGTTTCATATAATTTCACCAATAGGTTTTATAATACGTAAGCGCCTATGTTTTTTTCCCTCTGTATTTTAGATAATTTTCTCAAATTTCATTTGATGTTACACACTATTGAAATACAAATGACAAAAATAAGATTTTCAAATTTGTATCTTAGCCTTGCTTGGAACTGTTTAAGGTGATTTAATCAAGGTATTGAACCTTATTTTGTTTTCGATAGCTTTCTAAGATTAAGTTCGTTGAAACATTCTGATAGATTTTCGTAGCTCGATGCTTACGGTTTTGCTTATATATAATAAACGTACTTTTCTAGTCATTTTAATTTGAATTGATTTGCTTTTTAAGTAAGTGAAGATTGTAATTACTTTTATAACTATGCCTTCACATTGGTAAAGTAAATTCAAAACTTTTTTTACATCAATTAACGTCTGTTTTTTTGTCCATGGTAGATTTGTTCCTTAGAAAACCGTGAAAAGATAAAATCGTTTTAAAATATAATTTTTCCCAAATCCGTGCAGAAAAGTAGGAATGAAATCCATGTTACATATTTATTAAACCAAAACAATTCATTTTTATTTAAAAAAAATTTAATTGCTGTTTTGCATGTTATTAAAACCTTTACCACCAATTTCATTTGATATTTTTAATGGTACTTGCTTATTATCGCAACAATTGTCAACGTTGCCAAGTTGCCAACTTTAATTTTATATGTTTCATATGCGCTGAATCGGTAATCATGGGCTTCGCTTCATATAATGTAAGCAATAGGTAGCTAAAAACGTAAGTGCCGTTATAATTTCAAAACACACAACTGATTTTTGTACTACGAAACCCACTTTTGATGCATGCTGGCAAATATCGATTGGCACAACTGTTTGAGAGCAAAAAAAAAAAAAAAAGCACGTGTAATATAATACATAATTGTAAACTTTCTCCATGCTTTAACAACCGTCAAATTTCTTTCTTCCAGGAATTTAAAATACTGTGAAACATTTGCTTTGTATGCTGCTATAATACCTTTAATTTCACCATCGAATTAAAAAAAACCTTTAACTTAAATATTAACTCGTAGAACTTTATTGAAGTTGTTTATTGCATCCTACAAACTGAACACTCTATCACAAAATGTAATTATACTGAAGAACGAAATGCTATTGTGTACAGCAAAATAAAGAAAAAAGTTATTGTAAAAATCACGTATTCCCACGAAACTAAAGAATACAAAGTAAACAAGCCATAAAATAGATCAAGTAACTCACACATATGTGGGCATACATCGGTCGAGTTTTTGATTAATCTGTCAAAGTTAGAATGAAAAAAAAAAACGAATTCATGCAAGAACTAAAAATTCGTGCAAAAAAGCGTTGGGTGCATTGTATTTCTGTTTTCATTTTATTTTTAAGCTTGGGTTATCTGCTTCAGATAATTTTTATGTGTAAAGTACTTATTTAACTTTAGTACGCTATAGATTTTTTTCAGGAAATGTAGTTAGAATTTCTAAAAGTTTGGACGATAACATTATACTAGCTGCAAAAGAATGCCAAAAAGGAGTAGCGTTGTGATATAAAATTTTCCACCCTATTTATCTTTCTCCATTAATTCTAAATTAAATAAATATCTTTATATATTTAGAGGTTACATTTTTTCCCCAGCCCACCATTTACCTCAAATCAAAAGGCATCGCCAAATGCCATCGCAATTTCATTTATTTGTTCTCGGAAATCTTGAAGTTATGATTTTTTTCCTTATGTTATGAACCTAAAGCTATTTATGCTGTCTCAATTACGGAGGCTTTAATGCATTAAATTGTTTTTTCGGTGAAGAAGCTCTTGCAGTTTAGAAACAATGGACCTTTTATGATAGTAGAAATTCCACAGTGTGCATTCAGTTCATTCTTGCAATCACCGACTACTCTAGAACACACAACAAATAATTGTCCATGTGAGGAGCAATCCATGTCTAGACCTATAAGCTGCTCAATTTTAAAAATAGCCTCTGAACTTTGTTGATAATGATTGCAAATGACAGTCAAATTTAGAATTGAAAAAACTTCAATCTTTATCAAGGCTTTGTTGTAGATTTCTGCTGTGAAATTCATGTTCATATTTAAATTTTCCTTGCGTATTCAACAAAAAATATCTTCAACCATGTGTCATTTAAATTTCTATCCTAACGCTGTTGGAAATTAAAGATAGCAGACAGCTAATTTATGATTGCAAACAATTCACAAATTTGATTAAGTTGTCAAGTGTAACTCGCGTCACATTAATTATACATACCATTGTAGGTGACATTTTTAACATAGTAGACAGTAACCTTAATTATTTTGTACTACATTGTGTTAGTATTGAGCTGTGTCTTTTACTGTAGTGTTTATTTTATGCGAATATATAATTTTTTCATTATTTTTCATTTAGTTTTTTTAACTGCTTTTCTTATTTCTCAGTGCCATTGATGGAAACTGATCTCTGTCAATTAATGTTCATTTGAATTTAAATTATACAGTGAAATTGCCCTATTTGCAGTGATTTGTTTGAGTGGAATGGAATATATTCTGTTTCTCATTGCGTTGGAATTGGGCTGTGTTGGTTGATTTGTTTGAGGTTAAATATTTTTTTCGCATGTTTTATTTTTATTCCCCCCTTCTTTTTATTCTTGTTGCAATTTCATATATTTTTGCTGTAACCTTCTTTCTTTTTTTAAGTGCGGCCCATCAGCGTCAGTACATAAAAATAATGCTTTGTTGAAAATCTTAGTCATCAAATCGCCAAGCAAAAGCAGCGTAAAGAGTAATTGCACATCAAAGTGAGGAAAACATGCATCAAGCGAACGAGCAAAATAGACAAAGAATTGCTCAAGTACGCGCTGAGGAAGCAGTAGAGCAACGTGCAACCAGACCTGACGATGAACGATTTTGAGCGCAGCATTAACATTTTGCAACTTTAGATCTTCTCTGTTCTCAACGAAAGGAACACAGTAGTCTACAAATGACTGAAAGATGTCAACGAGAAACAGCATATCAGCATCAAATGTGACTTTGAGTCAAGCAATAACATGATTACAATCTCCTTGCATTCCAGTACAACCCAGCTGAGGATTATAGTTTGAGCCAGCATATTCTCATCCGCGCAATGACTGAAGTGTGTCGTTATTGCAACGCCGTGAAATTTAATGGAAAACTACCAGAGGTGTTAAAAACTTCTCTTGCCATATATACTGCAGAATCAAAGCATTTCTCTCCTATCTAACATCAGGAAATGCCATTCACATTTCCAAAAGACATCGTTTGCAGCAGAAGTTGTAACACTTTATACCAACTTTCAAAATAAGGAGACTAATTTATCATAAAGCTGGCTCCTTGCTTCCATTCACAGATGGTCAACATAAATTTCTACAAATGAACTTAATCGGTGCTGGAAAAGATGAATTGAATGGATGCTGTGGAATTTCTATTGGCATAAAGGATTCATTGTTTCTGAACTACAAGAGCTTCTTCTCTAACAAAAAAAAAACAACTTAATGCGTTGAGGTCTCCACTATGAAGACAACATAAAAAGTTTTAGGTTCATAATGTAAAGATAAAAACAAACCATAATAACTTTAAGTATTCCGTTAACAAATGAAATCTGTTTGGAACAGTTTTGTTTATGCACATTTATACATATTTTTTAATTTAAAAAAATCATACTTTAAGTGCAAACAGTTAAACACATATTAGAAATGTGTGCTTTCTCATTCCTTTTTTTAAAACCAGACTGAGCCACAGCAACGTGTAGCAGGGTACATCTAGTAGAAAAATAAAAATCTTAATGTTAACCCAACGCTTGCACCGCTCTACTTTCACATCTCAAAACCAAAAGTATATTTTTAACTTTCAATTTGACATGATTCTGAGCATTCAGTTGTTAAATAATTGCTTTGCGGACTCGAAATATTACTCATATGAGGAAACATTTTTTTACTTAGATATATAAAACCAAAAGCGGAAAGTAGAGTACGTACAATTTTCTATCTTCAAACAATTAAATCTCTCCAGCAATGACATTCAGTAATTTACAAAATAGCTGTAAATTTATCTTTAGAATTATCTTTCAGATTTTTTCATAACTCAGTAAATATCCATAAATCTGATGATGTTTATCAAATGCACTCCATTATAAATTTATCCACTCAAAAATTAACAAATTTGTAGAGTAGTACAGAGATAGTGCCAGTGAGAATTGTAGGTTGCCGAACCCTGCTATATAACATACACTCCCCGTTTACAATTGGATGTCATTATTATGTAGAAGACAAGAGACGTTGTTTTAACACTCTTTGGAAATGCACATCCAAGACGCATATAGACATTTTTTTTCTGGGAGAAAATCCATATATGCGTAATCACTGTGTTTGTCCACTTGTAAAATTGAATGCTTCGACCGCTTAAAATGTTTTAAATCATACACTTTAACATTGATTGATTTGTCAGGAGAAAATCTCCAATAACAAATTTTTCTTTTTTTTCTTTGCATGACATTAGACCTTTTCCAAGCATGTAATTTTAAATAATATAACTTTCTACATATATACGTTGCATAGTTTCCATATTGTTTTAATTTGTTAATTCAAAGACCACGCACAAATGTCTGAAATAATGTGTTCCATGTGAATTCAAAGGTAAAATATTCCAAACCTCGAACGTAGAGAAAAGTTTGACCAATGAAGGGTTTTTAAATGTTTATAATTTCTTTGTGAGATCCAGTAATTGATCAGAATATCAAATAACTCTACAAAAATATTTAAAATTTACAAATTACAGCAAAATATACGAAATTGTTAAAATTCTATTTTAAAATTTTCAGTTGTTTCAAAAATAATTCAATTGTCTATGTTTCAATAATTTAATTCTCTTTTGTTTGCACGTGGCATGATGTTTAGGAAATTGGTTCAATGTGCTAAATTCATGACATCCGAGTCGCATGATAACTAAGTCACGTGTTTCCAGGCAATCAGATCATAAATCATGTCGACGTCATAGTCACAAGATAACTCTAACCACCTGTTTCCAGCCAATGAGATCATAAATTTATACGACGTCATAGTCACAAGATAACTACAATCACGTGTTTCCAGCCAATCAGATCATAAATTCACGTCATAGTCGCAAGATAATTTCAATCACGTGTTTCCAGCCAATCAGATCATAAATTCAGGCGACATCATAGTCGCAAGACAACAACTACAATCCCGTATTTCCAGCCAATTAGGTTATAAATTCATACGACGTCATAGTCACAGGATAACTATAATCACGTGTTTCCAGGCAATCAGATAATAAATTCATGTGGCGACATACTCACATGATAACTTTAATCATGTTTTTCCAGCCAATCAGTTCACGCGCTTCGCTGTAGCCACCTTTTACAGAAACTTTCTTTAAAAAAATGCGTATTTGTCAACGATAATAACGCACAGAGGTAAACAAAAATGTATTTTTTAAAGTACAAGCATAATATAAAAAACTTTGTATTGATTTTGAAAAACTTTTTGAAGAATTTTAGTATTTAAATATCTTTTCCAAATTATATCAAATCCAAAATTGCATTTTCATTTTAAAAGTACAACGATTAGAAGATTTTGAACTCAATGGGGAACACGTGATTGTATTTATCATATGACCGTCATGAATTTAGACTATTCATGCGTTGTCCTTTTTATTTTACCAGGATTTTTCAGCTACTTGACCCAATAGAAAAGTGTGTTGTTTTACTGGAAAAATAATAAATATAATAATAAATAAAATACACACATCAAAATTATAAATAAAAATAATTTCAGTAAAGACACTAAAGAACTTTAGAAAGATTTTACTACACATAGTAAAAGTTTTAGTTTCTTTTGATTATGTGAATAAATTAGCTTTTAATAATATATATGTAATATAGATGATTAGACACAGAAAAGAGATAGATAAATAAATAATTCATTGTTAATATATGCCATTGTTAACTATAACAAACGTGTACAATGATGATCAATAACTATTGTCTTACTTTGAATAAATTTTAAAGCAATACAGATTTTTCACGGAAATTTCTTTGGAAAGAAAAAATTCTACCCCAACTATTTATCTTGAAGCTTTTTTTTTTTATTTTTATCTTCCAGTATAATTACGTCAAATTGCGATGTGAACAAACTCTTCTCGTATTTTTCAATGTGTTTGGTTCTTTTTATATAAATAAAAACTGTTAATGTTCAAACTTTAAATAGCTAAAGACGAAAAAAGAGCGTAATTTCTTTTTTGTACGATATAGTTTGCAAAACTGACGTCAAATTATAAATCAGTGTCATTTATTTTAAAGGAAGATAGTATAATGTGTACTTTATGCGTTGTCAGCATTCCAGACATTCAAGGCTTATAGAACCATTTTTCTTGGAACACAATTTTTCTAGGGCTTACAGTAATTCCAAAACATTACATGCTTTGTTTCATTTTTATTGTATTTATCATTATAACATGCCATAAAAATGTAAACTTCCACTTACATTTACATCAGTCCTTGACTAAAGGCTGAGGTGGGAGACTCATTACAAAATTTCAAAACATCTTGCGTTAAATTTGCATGGAATCACTATTAAACAAGGGGGAGGGGAAATGAAACCATTCGAAAAACTTCTTTCGAACCATTTCGTATTAAAAATATAGCAGAATATACATAATATCAGTCATTATTTATACCCATATGAGAAAAAAATTGTTACGTTCGAATGAGCACTAAATGCACTTCTCAAAATTGATACTGCAAACCCCCAAGGAATAATGCACGTAGCGTCATGAAAATTTCAGGAGAAGTAGGGGTGAGATAGATATACAAATTATTAAATTTGCGCACGCATCTGATTACATGGTGCTCATATTCGGGCAATAAAGACTTGAAACTTTCCCTTCTCATGAACAGCATCTGAGGTTTTGTGTAGCATTCGCCACTTTCGAATAAGAGTAGAAAATGCATCTGAGACATCGAAGAGCCCAATACTCGTGTTGTTGTTGTTATTGCTTAGGCCACCTGATCGACAGTTACTGCAGATCAAGCTCCACGAAATTCCTCGTGGCTAAGGGCTAGATTTTTACGCCTGTCGTTAGCCTAAGCTTTGAGCACCTTGCAGGTGACAGTATGATTTGACTCGGTTCTTACACGATAGATGGCGACACCACCTATCTCCACCTCCCCAATTTAGGCATGGAACTGGAGGGGAGGGAACTATTTTCCAACCCCTGCACTCGTGGTTTCAGCTGCAACCGCCCACAAGACTTTCGGAACCACTGATTTAACGAGTACGTACTCCGTGTGTACTCGGAGAGTATTTGGGGGCAACGGGCATCGAACCCAGGCTTTCCGGTCTGGAGTCCGATGCTCTAACCACTAGGCTACCCCCCCCCCTCAATACTCGTACCATCAGTAAACGACCGGGAAATGTGATCTTATTATTGAACTGTATGAACTGGGTATGAGCAACTAGTGTTGGGCACAACGGGAGTACCATCTAACGTTGTGACACACGATTGATTCTGAAAGGTCTACGAGCATGCCGAAGTGGAAGTGGGGCATACAGGTGCACGTCAGAGCGCACAGACCGGCGTATTTCCAGTTGACTATTCTAGACTATTTCTCCTCGACAAGTGACATCCGAAGCCAGTTACCTCTAGAAGCAGGTGGATTTGTGTCCACCCAAACCATGCGCAATACATTGCATGAAGCACATTTACCTGCACGGGTACCAGCAACAGGGGTACCATTGACTGCTAGAATCCTGGTATGGTGTCATCGTCATCGTACCTGGACTATCGAATGGCATCGGGTATTGTACACGGATGAATCACATTTCTGTTCGTGGAGGAATGTCGGCCGTCGACGGGCAAGGCGGCGAACCGGAGAACACAACGATTTCGATGATGGTCAAACTGATTCTACAACACCGAGTGGCTTGGAATGGCATAATGTTTGATCCTAAGACGCCTCTGGTACACATTGAAGGCCGTTTTGCAACGGATAATTACGTCACACAAGTTGTAGAACCTGTTGCTCTGTCGTTGATGCAGTTATCACCCAACGAGGTATTCCACCAAGACAATGCCAGGCCGCATGTAGCACGGCGAACTGCCTGACTGTATTTGACATCCTTCCCTGGTCAGCTAACTCTCCAGATCTGAATCCCATCGAACACCTGCGGGATCTCATTGGACTAGTGCAAACTGTAGATGATCTGCGCACAGCAGTGGATGTGGCTTGGCAACGGTTGCCTCAGGCAACCATCAATGAACTAATTGATAGAATGCCTCGTCTATTGAGGCCTGTATAGGTGCCCGAGGTGGACACATTAGATATTGCATAAATTGGCTTAGAATAATTTTATTTATCTGGTTTTTCAAACATTTGCATATCCACCTCATCACTATCACTCCTGAAATTAACACGACGCTAAATGCATCATTTCTTGGTGTAGCAATTTCACTTTTGAGTAGTGTATATTTAGATTTATCTCATTTTAAAGGGGAAAAATACAGCATTTGAATTCCATATAAAAATACATAAAAATGCAATAAAAAATTGATTTTTTAAAGTTTTTTTTATTGAAATAAATCTATATAGTATGCTATTAATTCTACAGAATTTTGCAAATTAAATTAACATAAATTTAAGTAAAATTCTTCAAACATTCTGACCAATGAAAAAGCTTCTTCTGTAATTAGAATTCAAAATTTTTAAAACTAAAACATCATTTGCCTTTTTAAAACATTTTTGGCATTTTTAAATGAATTATACATTATTTATTGGCAAATCAGCCCTTAAAAATAGAGACTCTGGATGTTTTTGAATAATTTATTCAAGTAAATTAAGCTTTGAAAATATGGGTCCCTATAGGTTTGACTTTAAGTAACGTCATTTTAAAGTATAACAAGTATTACTGAAGACGAACCTTTTTATAATGACGTGAATGGATTCATATAATGACGATATTTTTCTTTCTTGATATCCAACTTCTTAGAAATTATTGTTTAAAAACACATTTTTTTTTTAATTTTGCGGGGAAAAAAAACTGTTTAAAATTACATATGTAACAAATAATGGAGGGGGGGCAAGAAAAGCATCGTAATAAAATCGGAAATTAATATTTATTTTTTAACTGCTAAAATAATTACTCAATAACTAAGAAATTAAATTAATTTTAGTGAATAAAATCGGAACTAATATAAAATAAAGAAACATTTATAAAATGTTTAAAATTCACATACATTTGTCAGAAAGATTCATATGAAGCAATTTTCGAGGTGAAAACATTCCTTTTTTTAATAAACCAAACAAATATATGATTGAAAATGCGAGGCTTTTACAAAATGTGCAGTCAAATAAATTCTTCTAGATGTGTATGTTGTTGCTCACAAATAACTGATGAATATTATTTATTTAAAAATATGTCTGCCATGCTGTTTGCAGTAGAGTTCATTATATCGATCTGAATTATTATTTCGAGTGCCACTTCAGCCATATCAAGAGTGTGTGTTACATGCTTGACCATTGAGCCAATTTTTCTTTTGTATACAATACTTTAGTGTTCAGTATCATTTAAGAATATAAATTCAAAAACTCAGTAGCATTTTACAATATTCATATATAAAAATAAATTTTTATATGTGAATATAAATCCTGAGCATATAAAAATAAATTTTTATAAGCTTAGGATTTTTTTTTGTAATAACACGTCATTAAAATGATAAAATTAGAATGCGATGTTTTTTGGATAAGCAGCAACTTATGGTCAATTAATTTATGTTTAATGAATTACATATGCCCACAAAAAGTACACTTGCAATGTTTATAAAATGTAATTTTTTCGACTAATAAAAATTAATATATCAGAATCGTAATTTTTTTATTATATGTGCCACTTGTTCTTAATGGAATAATGTAACCAATTTTTAAAACATAATATAACTATTATTTAAAAAAATTATTAATAAAAAAACTACTAAAAAATTACTCCACAAAAGTCTTCGTACACTTCAAAAAAATCTCAACATAGCTTTAAATATTGTATTTTTTCTTAAATTAATTCTTAGCATCCACAATAACTTTTAAACATCTTCGTATAAATTTCATCAATGTTTTGTAACTTCTGCATCGATGTTCCTCCATTCTTCTGTGATTATTGTTTTTACTTCACATTTTGTTTTTATATGTCATATTTTCTTTTTTTAAATCAAATTATCATGAAATATGTTTTACTATGCTTAAATCGGATGATTTAAGAGATTTTCACAATTTGGGACAGTTATAGAGACACTGAGAGCAGTGCGCTCTGTGTTATTAACTTGTTAAAAAATGAAGTCGTCTACAATATCCAAATTTTGGTTGGATAATTTCAAATTGTTCATTAAAATATATAAATACCACTCTCATGATCACAATACTATAAAAAAATACTAAATTACTTATCCCTGAAACCAATTTATACCCACACACAAGAGCACGTCCACCTCCATGCTGAAGCATGGAGGTGGACGTTTTCTTGTTCCAACTGAGTTCTAGGGACTAAATTCCTCATCTTTTTCTTCTACAAACTATTATACACCCATCGGAACTAAAAATGTTGATTTTTCTCTCATACCAATCAATTTGCGTTTAATGTGTTGAATTTTCTGAAATTTAATTCCAAGAATTTAGTTTGAACAGTGAAGCATGGAGGGGGGAGTCGTTCTTGAGTAGGGGTGTAAATTGGCTTGAAGGTTAGGTAATTCGGTACTTTTTGATAGTATCGTGAATCAAGAGCTCTATTTAAATATTTTAAGGAACAATTTGTAATTCTCCAATCAGAATTTGGATATTGTAGACTACTTCATCTTTTAACAAGATAATGACACCGATCGCTCAGCTTGAAATGTATACCACTGGTGTCTCTATAGCTGTCCCAAATTCTTTAAAAAACGTCTTAAATTATCTGATTTAAGCATAATAGAACGTATGTGGTGAAAACTTTATTAAAAAAAAGAAAACATGACATATTGAAAACAAAATATGAAGTAAAAACCATAATCACAGAAGAATGGAGGCGTATCAATGCATAAATTCTAAAATTACTGATGAAATCTATCCCAAGACGTTTAAAGGTTATTGCGGAAGCTTATTATATTCTACTAAGTAATTAATTAAGAAAAAAATACAATATTTAAAGCTATGTTGAGATTTTTTGAAGTGTATGAAGACTTTAGTGGAGTAATTTTTTAATAGCTTTTTGATTATTAATTTTTTAAATAATAGTTATATTATGTTTTTTAAAAATTATTTACATTATTCCATTAAAAATAAGTTGCACAGATATGATAAAAAATTATAATTCTGATATGTTATTCGTTATTATTCGAAAATATTAAATTTTATAGAAAATTACTAATGCATGAACTTTTTTGTAGGCCACTGAGTATTACACATTTATTTAAATAATTGACAGTAATTTATTAAAATTTTGTCGAATATTCGATGTACTTTGTGTTTAATTGTGTTAAACAATTGTGCAGTTGTGTTTAGTAAGTATTCATACAAAAGTAATTTTTTTTAAAATAAAAATATTTCTTTTACTAGAAATTTAGGACATCTTTGTTCGCTTTATTCTTAAGTCAACATGTCTATTACTATTATTTATTAAAAACTATTATTCATACCCTTCTTATTTATTGTATTCGAAAATCACATATTTGGATTTTGTACAATTACTTATAAGATTTTTTTTTAAATTTTAAATCACAACTTTATTTTTCTTGAAATTTAAATTGAATATATTAAGTTATCCTCCTACAATAAATTACTATTACCAATAAATAATTGGATAATAAATGAAAATAATATAAAACGTAAAAATAATAAAGAAACAATTCAAAATAGTTATTATTTAAAAATAACGCATTTATATCGAAACGTAAAAGTGGTAAAATATGTGAAATTCTCCTTATCTAAGAATGGTAATTTTTTCAATTACTGTAAGAGTATACAATATTATCATATTTTAATTTGAAATGCATAGTAAGAGGTAAAAAATAAATTCCTTATTTTAAGTGTCTTTCAATAATGTTTTCATTTGTTCAATCGATTAATTAAATGTACAGGTTATCTAAGCCTAGTTAAGAGAGCGTTTCAATAAATGCCATTAGCAAAATTTACTGTTTCAATACTGCTTATATTAAAATTATTTGCAAAACAGTGAAGTCTCTTCTTTGATTGATTGTGAAACATTTTACAATAAAAATGTTACAATGGATTTTAGAGTTTTCCACGCATTTCTCAGCAGATTAGAATTATTAGCAAAATACTGAAATATAAAAATACTAAAGTATAATAAAATAAAAAAAAACTTTAAATATAGTTTGGTGAATTGATTTCATATTTTCTTAGAAATCGGTAGTTATAATTATTGTATTAACATATTAATTTGTTTTGAATACACGAGACGAGTAAGAATCGTTTGCTGCAATGTTTAACTGATATAACTGTTTCTGTAACTTGTTAAATATAGAATTTGTGAGAAAGAATAATTCGATAATTCGAATTTTGTCTTACAGCTTATTTCATGATTTCTACTGAATGTCGTAAATTATTAATTACCTAATAAAAATATAAATGAGTTTAGCCGTGAAATTAGAATTTACAACAACAAAAATTAAAAGAGAACATTAAGATTATATTTTTAAAAAAAAGAAATACTTAAAACAATGATTAAGAACTAAATTGCCTCCATTGGGAGATATATAGTTTGAATACTTCTTTTTGCATATTAACAAGGATTTTAAATCTGTTAGTGATAATTAACCATTTTTTTTTTAAACTGAAGAACTATTTTCTTCTAATTTATGCTCTCTAAGGTGCAATTATTCAAAACTGTATTAAGTAAAAACATTGTTATATTTTATTTTGTTTCAATCTCGAAGGAAAATCTATGCAAGTTATATGTAAAGAGAGAAATAATAAATAACATAAAACATCTAAGAAAATTCATTTTATTTATACTTTCAAAATTAAACGTAGTTATTTCTCGTAATATTCATTTAATAAAATAGTTTACCAAAAAGCATCATAAATTATCTCTGTTTCATAATTTCTTAACTATATTTCATATAAGAATGGGGTTTTAAGCACAATAGCTTAACTAATTTCATTTATTTCTGTAATTTGTGTCATTTACACTATTTTATTCATGTAATACCCATTTTAACTTTGTACAATATTTCAAATTGGATAAAAAATGTTGGTGAACATCAAAATAGTATAATGATGATTATGATAAGAAATTTCTTAATATAAATCCGATTACCATGTTGTGCAAAAAAAATATTTTCACACGAACAATAAATTGTTTCTTAATTTTGAATTTAGAGAAAAAGGAAAAAATA
Source organism: Trichonephila clavata (assembly GCA_019973975.1). Taxonomy (NCBI): domain Eukaryota; kingdom Metazoa; phylum Arthropoda; class Arachnida; order Araneae; family Nephilidae; genus Trichonephila; species Trichonephila clavata. Next base: position 28,279 of record BMAO01038225.1, read on the forward strand.
TTTCATTTTAGTAATGGAATTCTTCGTGAAGGATAAAATTTGAATTTAGCTAATTCAAAATAAGGAATTGAGATTTCATGTATGAAAAATGAAACAATTATTTTGGAGAATATTTAAATTACTTTCTATATTATTTTGTTACATCTATATCTGTTTAACAAGAACAGTTATTTTGAGTCTTTCGTTAGAATTTCTAGAGTGATTATTTATTTATATAGATGAAAAGAGATTTTGAACTACAAAAATTAGAACGAATAGAGTAGAGGGGAAAAATAATATTACCGATTTTTTCTACAAAATTTTGAAATAAATGAATTTAAATCAGTTAAAATTATAAATCTTTAAATTTCTAACACGGAAAAGTATTTCAGTCTCCTCAGTTTCGTGCTAAGCAATTTTCACTGTAATTAAAAACAAACGATTTTTAAAATGCTTCAGATTTTTCTAATAAAAATGTTTTTGTTTTGAAACCGGAAAAAACGTTATGAGACTTATATCGAGAGTTGAAAAATGTGTCTAATCAAATGATGCAGAAATCTACCTTTAAAAAAACCCAAGTAACTGATGCAGAACATTCCAGCTATTTAGAAAGAATTTGTCGAAAGTTATTATTATCACTGATGACAAAAAGGGAACAAATACCGTGTTCACAGCCATGAACAAAACGTAGCGAAAGCAAATTTCACGGAAACTATTTTTTCCTTCCCGCTAAACGAAACATAAATAAGCAACAGAAGCGATCTAAAAACTCCAAGAACTTTTGTTGCAGAAATAGACGTCAAAGACGTTGAAGCAATTT
>BMAO01038226.1:0-18070 GCA_019973975.1 Trichonephila clavata
AAAACAAACGATTTTTTTTTTTTTCAATTCTTCGATTATTGAGTAAAAGTACATGAATCACTGAAATTCAATGGGTCGATTTCATCTAGAGGCGCTGCGATCGTGGCCATCATCACGTGATTAACAACGTGCGATCATGTAAACAAATAACAGTTGACTATGACACTTGTGGATGCGCGCTAATTTTCGAATTTGCAAACATTATTATTTTATATTCTTTAAATTCTTTTCAGACTTCAAAATATTTTTAATATATTTTCTACTCTTTTAGTTTTTGTATTGTGACCAAATATATATATATATATATATAGTTTTAGTTTATAGTATTAGATTTAAGTGTTTAGTTTAAACTTCTATCCTTTGGCTCGAATTTTTGTATAACTTTTAGGTTTAGTAATTATTTTTTTATTAGTGCCAGCCATATTGTGATTAAAAAATTATGCAACGCTCTTTTGAACAAATTGCTTCTTGAAATTGGATAAATCTACTAATATCGCGAATCATCATGTAAGCGAGTTTTTCCGAGAAAAATTCGTGCAGACTGTAAATAGGGAGTGGCTCGCCAAAACAAAAAATTGTTATGTCTTCTGTCAGCAAGAGCGATTAGTTAATACTTTGGCTGTTGAATAGGACCAAAGACTGTTAATCAACTTATTATGATGATTGGATAATAGAGATTCCATGTAAATGTATAACCGTTACCTGAATATATTGCCTATTTGTATTTCTAGACACTGTTAGTTGTGTCTGAGTGCTGTGAAGACCTGGGATTTTGTGAATTCTAGCGTTGTGTCGTTTCTAAGGATTGTTTTAAGTTTTCACATTGCTCCTGACCCATTCTTTGTAAGAGCAGGTATTTATTTCTTACCAAATTTGTGACATTGATTATATTTTTTTACATGGAAACTTCTTGCAATTACAAAAAAGCTTGTGAATTTAACTGTTATTTTCTAATATTCATATAAAGTTTCCTTTTTGCTGTTCTTGAAAATTCATTTCAGTATTATTATTAGGACATCAAAGTTTTTAATGTTAATAATTCTTTTATTTTTTAAAATTGTAAGGAAATATTTGTTTGCTTTACATAAATTAGACAATTTATATGCAATTCAATAACTCATAAGAAATAATTTGTATTAAAGAATAATCCAATAAAATTTAATCATTATTCCTTAAAATTATGTGTTAACATGATTCCTTTCTTTAACTTAATAGTGTAAGAGTATTTTCTTTTTTAAACTTTGAAGACAGTCTAAAGGGAAATTTCTAAAAGAAATTTCAAACCTTTGTAAATGATAATTACTAAGTAAAGTCAGACAATCGATGCTGGCAAATGTGTTATTTCATTATAGATTCATCATATATTTCGAAAAATCATACTATGTCTTGGGAATTTTTATAGAACAGTTTTTCAAAAAATTAATATACAATAACAATGTTTCAATTTTATGTATCCATATTAATGCAAATAAAGATTGTAACTGACAAAAAAAAAGTACTCTTTTGGAATACATCTTAAAAAAATACTCTTCATAAATACATAATGAAGCAATGTCACTGATAGTCTTTCAAAAGAATATGAAGATGCATTTTTTAAATTACAATGAATTTCTTAATTAAAAAAATAAAATTTTCACATGCTTCACTTGTATAAAATCATGTAATATTAAAATTAAATGTTAATAAATGATGCAAGTTAAATAATTTTAATTACTAATTTAAACTAGCTAACAAAAATTTTGTATGCTCCAAAATGTAAAAATTTTCATGAAAATAATTTAGCATGTTTCAAACAATTTCTAAAATTAATCCTATATTTTAGTATGATTCGTTTTTTTTTTCATGGGGACAATGATTTATATAAAAAAATTCAAACATTTGTAGGTGATAATTATTAAGACTATCAAAGTGCTAAATGGTATTATTTTACAACATATCTTTAAAGGCTTCATAATGTATTGGTACAAATCATACTATTTTAAGGCCACACAATGTGCTAAACATTTCAAAAACAATTTAGACATTTTCTTATGGCCCATATCATTGAGAAGCTTGCCACCAAATTTCAGATTTGATAATAAATTAGTTTTAAAGATATTTGAAGAGCTTAGGTTTTGGTTTCAGTTTCATTTTAAAGCAGTTTTCCACTCTCAAATTGAATTAAAAATATTTTTGAGCCCAATCAACTCTTGCAGTGTGAAATGGTTAATTATTTCAGTTCTCATTACTAAAAGCATTTCTGCTTGATAATGTTTTGAGTTCTCATAGTTACTTAATTAAGATTGTTTTCAAGGCTAATTTTTGTTTTAAAAATAGTTTATATAACTTGAAAGCTTTATCATTAATTTTTTCTTGTTGGCCCAAACATTCTCAGGTTGCTGTGAGAAACAATATTTCGAAGAGATGGACACTACTGAAAAGGATGTATCTAAAAATCACCCTCAATTAATACTGCAATTAGACTTTTGAATTCAAGTATTGCAGATAAAACTGAATATTCCCATGATGTACTTAACTACATGATAATATATTGTCGTACTATATTTTAGTACTTTAAAGTTGTGCAATAAAACTCAAACTTGCTAAACTGTGCCCCAATTTAAAACTGAATTTTTTTTTTTTTACAAACCTGGTGATTTTTATAGCCAAAGTTAGTATCATTATTTTATACATAAATACTTTGTATTTCAAACAGTGCTGGTTTAAGCTCATTTCAAGCACTGGGTACAGAAGATCCTCAATTTTTAATAACAAATTCAATACTTTTTTAAACTTGCCTTTGTGTAAAATGCCTATAACATGTTGATCTACTTTTTAAAAATTATTATACAACATTAAGGGAATGTTTCATCAGAAAAGGTGCAAATATTTTAAAAAATTCAATTTAATTATCCTCAGTTTTAAATGTATTTTTCTACTTATTAAATTATATATAATTTATAAAAATAGTATAATTTATCTAGTATAAATAGATGGCTCCAAAATATAAGTTAAACTTGTAAAATAGAAATTAGCATATTGGATCGACTTAATAGGAAAGTTTTTGAGTAATAATAAATATTTATCCATGATGAAAATGAATTTTATTTTTACAACACAATGAATTGTAAAAAAGAAAAAATTCAATACAATATATATAAAAATGAATAGTTGCATAAAATTTCCATTCACAATTTCTACTGGTTATGTATCTTGACCGGGTATTGTATGTGTAGTGCATGCAAACTAAAAACTTATTTGGAGAAATGTATTGACATTTCATTATTTTGTTATCACTAATATGTATCTAAAGTATCTTTTTATATATATTTATATTCACACTTAAAAAAAATGGAAGATAAAAAAACATCAGAGACAGAGGGGAAAAAGATACAAAATTCTCACTCTGAAGTTAAACGTGTGAAAATATATTATTAAAGATTAAAATCATTATTATACATCAACAAGTTACTAAAGTTTATCATGAAAAAATTGAGTTCCATTCTAATCAAAATGACAGTTTCTACTACTTATAAGCAATAACTAATTATAGCATTAGTTTACCAGGAAAATCCTAAATTTCAAGAAACTTTTCAGTTTCCTAAATTATACTTGAGTAAAATATTAAATTACTTCAAAGTTTGTCTAAGAAATGCTCAATCAGTACTCATACCATTTAAAAACTTTGAACTTATGTATTAAACTGCCAAATAATTTTGCCAAGCAAAAACGCATCAAGAACTTTAAAAAATATTATTACTACTACTGCATTCATGAGCTATGATGCCTATGAGCAGGAACAGTTCCAGTTATTGGCTGTACATTGCAACAACATCCCACAGAATCAAATGTCTATACATAAAGCCATATTTGATTTCGTGATCCTAATTCTGAATAAATATACAATTGATGCAAGCACTCTTCTTGGGTCAATATTTGTAAGTAACTCAATGCGAAAAATTTATTCAGGACTTATAAGCAGGATAATATCAATATTCATGAATCTTTTAGACTTTTATTTTTGTGTAAAAATAAATCGATATAAAGCACAAATCTAATCAATAATGATAAATCTTCTACAAATTGTGCAAATAACTATAAATGCTTATTTGTAATACATAGTAAAAAAAATTGTACAAGTGTGTGATAGGTTTATACCACAGTTAAACTCTGAAAAACAAATGTTCTGTAATAGATACCACACAAATATATTACAATTATTTATTTATTTGTAAAAGAATTATGGATTCAAAAATGCCTTTTTTTTATTTTGATCATGTAAGAGTGAGCAGGACTTTTATATTCCATAAATGGACATAAACATATTCTATTATAAACAGATTTTAATTAAAAAATTTTAATACCTTAATTTATTATCATATTTGGAATTCAATTCTCGATAAATCATATCTTTTACCTAAAATAGCGCAGGCTTTCAAAATGTTGCATAATTTTTTTACATGTAATTTTACATATGTTAAATGATAATTTTGACTTCTAATGCTAAAAAATGGTACTTGATTCATCATCAAGTGTAAACATTAATGAAGCTGTAGTAAATTAAAATATTTTTCCATTTTTATAGTGAAATGCTTCTTGAAAATGTTTTTTCTTTTTCCCTGTAATATTCTAAAATTATTAAGTAAAACAAATTTTTGATTTATATGTATGTATACTTGTTTTTGATACGATATATATGGTTACATATCAGATTTTTGTGTCCTAATTTTAGATAAATACTGAAGTACCTCTCGTTAATTTCTGTGAAGATGTGTAAAATAAGTAAAATTTAGGTTAACCAAATATATGTTCTATTGTGTATGTGTTGGACATACCTGTCCTTAATTTTACCAAAAACATATCAATGGGTTTTAAAATATTATTTTGGTGGACATTAAGGTATTTTCTATATTTAAAACATTGAATACACTTAAAAAATCTCTTGCAATGAAACCCTCTGTTAAGGTTTTCATATGCAAATAACTTACTGTTATTTGCAATGAATTTTTTTTTTCTGTATAATATCCTTCTGCTTCTATTTTGTTTTGTAAAAGGCAAGCTTATCCAGGAAGGAATGGAAAGTGCTGGCTAACATAACGTTCGCTATCCCCGTATGAAAAGAATTTTTTAAAAAATTTTACATAATTATGCATGTATATGTAACTACTCATTAATTTTAAGCTTATAAGGACGTAAAATAAAAGTAACATGAGATTTAAAATGTAGTATAGTAAAATTGATAAGTAGAAATTTTCTTTAACATAACTATTTTTTTAATATTGGGAAAAGTTAATGCAATCTGTATTTTAAGAATATAGATAGATACTTGCTTCTCAATTTCTACATGATCACGCTCTTTAGTATTGAACTGATTTATTCCCTGATTTCTGAAAAAATAATGAAATATGAATCCCACAAATTAAAATATATTGTACGTTCTTCACCATATAGCATTATACATTTATGGAGGCATATTTTTTAAAGTACATATGAACTTTGTTCATTTACTTGTATTTGTAAGTGTATTGTTCTGAAAATTACAAAACAATGATTTTTGTGAGCCAATTCAGTTTCAAATTTTCATATATCATGCTTGTTAAATTAGTGAAAATAATTATACAAAGGGATCAAAGAAAAAAATGTAGGCGAGATCAACTGCATATTTACTCATCAATTTAAAACAATTAAAATTGGTCACAGAAGTAGTACCCTGGTTTGTTTTTTCATGTCTGCAAAATTGAAATGCTTTGAAATCGACACAATTATCAACATTCAATACAATAAAAATTCTAATGACTGCAGCATAGAAAATTTATAATGTATTAACGTTATATACACAGGAAATGAAACGAACAAAGTTATGAAGATATTTCTATAAATTAAAAAGTATTCTGTATTGCTACTAAATGGATGGCAAAATTTAAGATTGAGATTTTATTTCAATAAAATTTAACAGAATAAATTTCTTTATTAAGACAGTTCAGTTTCAAATTTTTGTCTATAGTGCTTGTAAAATTGTCGAAAATAATCTTAAAGTAACAAAAACAAGTAATATAAAAAAAAATAAGTCAATTCCTTCTTAGGTAAGAAAAATTTTGTTTTAGTTACTTTTTATCAAATAGTTGCAATTAATATAAATATGTGTATACATATGACAGAATCAAAACATTAAGTGGCAATTAATTTTTATTAATTATCATTAAAGTTTTGCATTGCTATCCTAAACAATTGTGTATATAAAATTTTAGTTCAACTTCATGTTTTAAAACATGAGAAAAAACCTTTACAATTTTGGACACAAGTCGCCAAAATGGTCACTATGTCGCCAAAAATTATGCCAACATGGATGTATTTATAATTCTTAGAATAATTAGTTTTAATCAATTAATTTTTATTAATTAAAATTAAATTTCTGTATTGTCATGCAAAATAATCATGTTTTTAAGTTTCAGCTCATTCGAGCGCTTTAAAAATGTATTTTACCAACGATTGAAATTTGAATAAGATGAATAAATATGGAGAGAGTGTAAACTAATAGTAGGAAATGAGAAAAAAAAAGGTAATCAACTACATACTTAACAAATTCAAAGCATTCATAATAGATCACAGAAGTGATACCCTGATCTGTGTATGTTTGCAAAATTAAAAATCTTCGAATTCGAAATGCTCAGAAAATATTTCAGATTATTTTTAAAACTTTAAATATCGTCAGCGTATTTGATAAAAACAAAAAAATATTGAAATTGAAGTAATTAAAAAGCGGTCTTTTTCTTTAAATTTCTTTTGGAACATCTTTTAATTTATGTGATACTGAAGATTTATTTCTTCTCTTTGAAAATTTTTTGGGTGTGGATGGTGGTTTGGAAAAATAAAAAACTATCTATTCTTTAGTGGAAACCGAAAAAAGCTTGCTTACCTGCAGGCAAATTTTTCTTTTGCATTGTAGCAATTTAATACTAATTTAATTTATAGCAATTTAACCGCTACAGTATATTTTATTTCTTATATCATAGTAGGATGCAAATCCGAAAATTCCGCCAAAATACTCAGTCGAATCAAACACGTAGCTATTTGTTTTGTATATCATCACGTGATTATGACGTCAGGTGTATCGAGTCCATTAAATTATACATGAAATTCTGTTTTAAGTAATAAAATTCTGAAAAAATAAAACTAGATAAATTTTATTTTTATTTGATGTAGAAACAGAATTCTTTTAAAATTATTCTAACATTTCAATTACTATCTTTTCCTTTGAGTTTAGAAAATACTTAGACACGACGATGAAAGTCGAGAAATATATTGTATACTAAAAATAGAAGAAATTCGAAAGTAAAATATAAACGATTTAAAATTCTGGCATACGAATTCCAACATTCTGGAATGAAATATACGAAACGAATTCGTTCGGAATGCGAAAGGATAGCAGAAGTGGTTTATTTTTTCAGAACATGCCGTTCCTTTTCCTTTGCATATCAAGTTTATTTATTCATCATTTCCTGAGAGAAAGTAAAGAATACGCGTGTGTTTTTCGAAATTTAAAATGGACAGCGGTAAAATATCGTTTGCGTTTTCTTGTGCTTTACTCTCTGCGTTGCATTTGTCATTCCAGACCGGAAAAACACAGAAATTGTTGGATACGATTGGAAGTGTTTTATGTGAATGAAAATAATAATCGCTACGTCTTACGTAAAAGTAGAATTTAGCCTGGCAAGAATATTTGATTCAAATAGATGGACAGGAAAACTGAAATTACTTCATTTGTATGCACTGCTTTCTCCTTTTAATGTTTCAGAGAAACTTTAAAAAAAAAATAAGAATAAAAGATTAGATTCTGTCTTCAAGTTTCGATGCTTGTTTCTTTCAATAGCGTATTTTGTCTTTTTGTAGCGTGTTTCTTTTTGTATTCCGATAGTACGTTATTCCTTTTGATGTTTCATTTAAATTAATGTATTCAAAATCTTTCTTCGCTTATTTTAAACTATAATGTATACAACATGTGACAAATATTTGAAACATATTGTAGCAGGATTTTACGGGAAAATAAAATAAGTTCGAGTTTATTTATACACATGTATTTTTAAGTTGTATTTGAATGCAGAACACAATATAAGACTAGCCGTTACCCACCAGCTTCACCGGGTATTTCATAATGTTGTATGAATACACGAGTTTTTATGTTATTGATGTATGTCTTACTATTGAGCTTTCATATGTGCTTAAAAAAATTCTCATGTCCCTCTCTTCTTAATTTAAAAAGAACTTGAATTTCTTAGACTAAAGTCTATTATCCCCTTAGGAGTCTTTACTTCCATTTAAATCCTGTTCTTAGCGTATCTGTACTCAACAAAAGAAACAGGCATACCAAATTTCAAATCTGTAGTCATAATAGTTCTGAAGAGGAAAAGGATTCGCTATACGTAAGTAGATTATCTTGTAAGTTCCTGTAACTTCTCTTCGAAGTTGATTTCAGCAAAAACCGTTCTTAACGGATATTTACTTAACAAAGGGAACATGCCTGCCAAATTCCATGCCTGTAGGTCTAATAATTACAGAGATCTCTTCATGAGTGGGTCTCTTTCCTTCTATATACACATATACAGAGAGACAGGCAGATAGATAAATATAAATACATTGGTCATTAAAATACCTTACTGTTCGTATGCAGCATAGGAGTAAGAAAACATGATTAAATTTATAGGGAATTGGGGTTGCACAGGGTCCGAAATTGGTACATACAACTGCCACCTCTGCAGCTAAATTTGCTCTAACTTGGTTAGGCATCGAGTTAAACAGGGGTTGGATGACTGATACGAGCAGGTCATCCCATGCTGATTTGAGTTTATGCCCCACTTCATCATTTGTAGTATTTGGGGAAAACAATAACTGCCCAGTCAATCAGCAAGTCCTGACAAGACGTTTTCAATGGTGAGAGATGTGGAGAACATTCTTACCAAAGAAATAGTCAAACTTTCTTTGTATCAAGGTGGATCAGGACAAGAGGAGCAACATGTGGTCCAGCGTTATGTTATTGAAAATTGACGTCTTCAAAGCCTCGAAAATAGGGGACAACCATCGGGTTTAAGCTCTGAGGAATGTAAAGCTGACTGTTCAGATTACCAACGACGTGAACAGGAGGTGTTAGTGTCATTTGCCCAAAAGCTTCCCTTACAATTACACGAGGCACTGGGTTCATATGATGATATCAAATCCAAGCAGGCCACTTGCACTCCTCGGTATCTTCAGACACGGTAACATCCATCATATGATACTGCATGCAGAACAATGACTCGTCTGAGAAGACGATAGTGTATATTTTCTGTATTATTGGGAGCACCGTTATCGCCGTGCGATTCTCTGCTGAGGCGGTCTTCACCAAAGGGCCCATTTCCTGTTAAGGAACTAGTGACGTCTCAATGGTCAAGTAGTTTCGTGTGGGAAAGTATTCCAGACTGGACACCCCGACGCTTATGTTCTGAGGGAAGTCAACCTTTGACTTCCCTTGATCCAGCCGACAGTGAGATGGATGGCACAGTTCACACGCCACACAGCCACCGGCTTCAAAGTCCACCACTAGAGGGGAACTTAGACCAATAGTGGAATAGTTATCCTATCTACGTCATACATAACTGACTCGACATCACGTGTCACTTTTGTGGGCGTGACGTATTCCACCTTTAAAGAGTCTCTCGATACGCTAAGGAACTTCACAGACTAGAGAGATACTTCCACTAGCTTCAATACTTTACACCTACTCTCCCACTGAACTACTTCCAGTTTCACTGTGACTCTCTCACACTTACTGCGACTTATCGAAGCTCACATTTAAGGGTATTCCAATGTCGTCTTAACGTTGACTTTATTAAGAGTAAACCGATTTTAACAGTAACACAATAGCGCAGCACCATAGCAGCAGTAGTAACCAGCGTTGCAACACTGCAGTGTCAAAGAAAGCCGCAATAATAGTCACCGTGAAAACACTCCCGATTGCTCCGGACATCGTCGAACTATGAAAAGACTTGTCCGTGCTGCAAACAAGACAACTTCTTGACCCAAGGTCCCTGATGTGGCTGTATGATCCTGCAAGACTGATCTGACTACAAGTCTTTCCTTTCAATCGTTGGTGGTGGGAGTTCGTTTAGATCTTGCTTGGTATTCATTATGACCCTCCTGAGCCCTTCGATCTCTTATCTGCAACGTTGTTGGTGGATTTCGAACAATGCAATTAGTAATATTGAGGAACGATAAGCCAATTTTTTGATAATCCACATCCTGCCGCTATCTGAATAAAACTTTTACTGTTAACCTTTTTTTTCTCTCGTTTTTATGAGACACAACGTCCCAAAAATGATCTTTACACAAATAACCAAAATTTAAATGCAATTTTCCAATAAAAACCCCGCTGTATAAGTGTCCTTTTATGCGGAGTTTGAGCTGTCGTTCGTCCCTCCCGTGTCTTTTGATTACTCTTAAATACTAATCATTTGCACATCCCAGAATCTTCTTCCTTTCATGCCAATTTGATGTTTGTATCATTCCTACTTAGAATTGCAACTTTAACTGCTAACAGCACGCACGCGTTTGTATGAATGGGCGTGTGTGTATTTTCTAAATTAGAGAAAATAAAGATTTTAAAAAAATATTTCTTCTATGATAATTTAAATTTTGTAAACAAAAGATCGCATTCATGAGCGAATATAGTGAAAAGATGTGTTCTAAAAAAAATCCTTTTAATAAAAATATTACACAACAATAAAAGTATTCGATAAAACTTAAATCATTTCAAGGAATAACAAACCAATCATTGTCACATTCAGTGAACTCAACTCAAAGCTTGAAATAGAAAGTCCTATTAATAGCAAAATTCATAATTATAAAAAAAAATTGCTAAAATGATGATAAACCAGGTGCGGGCAACTACTGACCTTCAGGCCACATGCAGCCCGCGAAGACTGCCAGAAAATCCGCTTTGACCGAGATTTCTTTAAGGTGCGCGATCAAAGAGTCTTCATATATATTTTCCCCATTAGGGAAAAAAAGTACCTGAAAGTGTTTTTACTAAGAGATCATCTGCAAAGTTTGAAGAACGAGGTCACCAGAAGATTTCAGGATTTTAAGAAAATAGTGCTTAAAAAAATTCAATTTACTGTGTTATCCCATTACTGCTGATAATGATACAACACCTGAGAATCTACAGCTTGAACTTATTGCCTTGAAGTCAGAACCCAGCGTGAAGAAAATGTTTAATGCTATGACACTGACTTTTACGAATCTTTGTCCGCTGGGAAATTTCTATGTATGAACAAATTTATGGGTAAATTGTTCTTTATATTTTAATCGACATACATTTGTGAGCAAAGTTTTCAACGCATGAAGATCAACAAGAGTAAATATAGATGCAAGTTGGCTCAATAAAAAAGCTAAATGTGGTGAGAGTTTCAAGAAACAATCTCCTTCATGATATAAAAAAGGAAGGAAAATGTAACACACACAGGGTACATTTGTTTCGTAAAACTGATTCTAAAATTAAATGTGCCAGCAACTAGACAATATTAAATTAGCACAATAGATAAATTGAATAAAACTTCCACTATTTTATTTACCTTATATTTATTATTTTTGGTAATGGATGCAATCATTTTAAAGGCATTCGGCCCTCCGATATTCTCCACTCCTACAATGTGGCCCGCGAGTCAAATCAAGTTGCCACCCCTAATCATCAATTAATAATAAGTAAAATTACAGTTACATCAATAATACAACCTATGACAAAGTTCGGTGAATAGTCCTGTAACATCAACGTAGATAAAATATTAACGAAAGTTACCTTACTGTCCTTTGAAATAGTCACCTCCCATAACTATGCACCGCTGAGATCTGCTGTACATGTCCTGGAAACTGTGTAAGAAGTCTCCTTTTGGGATGGAGTTCAAAAGCCTTGTCGCATTTCGTTGATTGTTAGAAATGTCGTCAACATCGATAACACGTTTTTCTTATCTCTAAATTCTGGATAACGATATGTCGCACGGATTCACGGTTAGTCCGCAGTTCATCAGCTATCATGCGCACAGTTAATTGACGATCTTTAGTGATTAATTTCCTCACTTTCTCGATGTTTTCGTCCCTAACGGAGGTAGAAAGTCTTCAACTACGGGGGTTGTCAGAAACACTTTCCCTGCTTTTCGAAAACGGGTGAACTACTCGTACACACACTTCATGGACAGTGCTTGATCTTCATAAACACGTACCAACATCGCATAAGTTTCTTTTGGTCTTGTCAAGCTTAAAACAAAACTTTAAATTAATCTTTTGTTCGTTTATTTTCCTGTTCTCAGTTAAGAACCAACATACTAAACAAGCAATTTGTAAAACAAATCTTACACGGAACACAAATGAGTCTCAACTGAACAACGGTGGAGGCAGATGGTCAACACCTGCCACTACGCATGTGCAACATTTCATGCCACCATTGGTGCCAAATCGGCCGTTCTGACTTGATTCACCGAACATTATTATCGGAGGTTGTATGTTAGAAATATTTTAAATACAAATAATAATAAATACTAATAAATATTACTTCTATGAGTTATTTGCATATGTACTATTTCTAACACACATAAATATATGTATGTATGTGAGAGAGAGATCAATACATCTGACTCTTTAAAATACAGAAAAATAACACATTTGAATAGAATTGTGATAAATTTAAATACTCCAAATGTAGAAAAATCAATATATTGTGTGCGAAGCCGTAATTGAAATTTTAGTTGCATCAATGCTTTCTCTTATTTCATGTCTTCACGAGATATGTGCCTTATCCACCAGCGATATAAAAAGTTTTTAGAACGTATAAAATATTTGATTAAATTCTTAATGCAAGCTAGAATGAATTGAACTGTTTATAGTGGGAGAAGAGGTATGGGAGACACTATTTCAGAAGCTGATAGAAATAAAATTTTTGTTACGTGCTATGAAATTGCTTTTATGAGCACAGTAGAAGAGAGATAGGAAATGTATATTTGAATTCTAAAAATAGAAATACAAAATGATAACTCCAACTGTTGAACTCCTCTGGGAAAATTCGTATTTTGAGGCTTTTATCATTATTCTCATTGGTTTATTTTAAAGTGTCAATGTATTTCTAAGTATCGTCAAAAATATAATTAAATGTAATTAATGGTATAATAATTATGTTAAATTATAACCACACAATATATTTATCTTAAATTTTAACCACACAATAAAAAAAAATTGAACAATTCCTTCTCTACAATGAAATGAATTTGTGTTAAATTATCTACAATTCGGGAATTAATTTATTATTCAGAAAGCCAGTAGGATATTACCAAAAGAAAAAAATAGAGAGAGTACATTCCCCCCCCCCCCCCATTTATTTGAGAATCAATTTTTCGTTTACCATACGTTTCTGTGATTAAACCGAAAGTTTCTGGGACATTTTAAAGCTAAAAGGGTATGGTTTATATTCGGATCCGCTAAACTTAGGAAAAAACATAACATAGATAAAACTGTTTTCTAACAATTTTCCGTCAGCCATGTGCAAACAGTTTTAATCTTTTCTCTTTTTGAACGTTTTGAATGGAAATTTTATTCTAAAAGAGAAAAAGTCACATAAAACCTTTAAAAAAAGACAAGGTTTTCAGTAGTTCGTAAGATTCACATTCACTTATTGGGATGTCTAAATGTATATGCCGCGAATTTTCTTCCAGGATATAAAACATCGGTCGACGACCATGTAGCGTATATGAATTTCTCTTCCTGCTCATTTTCCAAACAAACAAAAAATGCACGGAAAGTATTACTAGCACAGGTTGTGTACAAGATAAAAAATGAATGAGAAAAGTGTTAGCTTCGGGAAAAAAACTATCATCACTGACGTCTGGCGTTTTACTTTACAACGATTTGATTCGAAAATATTCCACTAGTTGCATAATATTTTAACCTAAATTGTAACATATTTGAAAATACTAGGATTATTTTTTCAATTCGGTTTGTTTCGAGGCTGAATTTGACTTTTGCCCAATGTCTAAAATAAACCAATATTACAAAATTATTTAATTACAATATGACTTATTTTTTGTTTTTAATACATCTTGTGAGAGTTGGATTTTCATGAACTATAAGAAAAACTGCTCAAAAGCTCTTCAAAATAAAACACTGAATCTCATCCACAAAGAAGAAACTAGATGTTTCAACCCTGTATAACTACGGATTAGAGTTTTTCCAAAAAGGCTATACTACAAGAAGATAAGGATTTGTAAAAACCAGCAAACCAATTAAAAGAAACATGAATGCATTCGGAATATAGCAATAGAAGAATTAATTCTTCAGAAACAATCCAATCAGTTGTGAAATACTGCACATGCAAAAACTGTATAGATCCTGATTCGGAATAATAATGCTACGCCATCTGGGTAGCGTGGTTGGTTTGTCACTGGCCTTCTGCACCCATGGTTGTGGGTTCAAGCCGGTGGATTTTCATGATGAAGAAAATTGACAGTGGCCATGTAGTATGATTATATGGCATGAAAAAAATCCCTTGAGTGCCTGTTTGGCTTGGGTGCTCTCGGCAAAATTAAAATCTTAAGTACGGTTTCGAATCGCTAGAGCACAGGTGCCTCCCTCTGGGAGGAAATTGGACGTCAAAATTACATGCGGCAACTGGCATACGCCTATATGGTGCCGCACTAAAAAGAGATACCAGCTCCGGGAATGTACTAAGTCCGCAAAAGGAGAAAAAATGGCAGCCCCATTAACGAAGAAGAATACTACCACGTCTATCTAGCTTTAAAATTACCGAACCTAACACATTCAAGAGATCTACTGTTATTAATTTTATTTGGACTGAACACACATAATGTTCCACTCTCTAAAAATAATTGACAAAATTTCTAATAGTCTTACGTAGTGTTGTACGATTGCTGCACATTGAATCAAACCGGCCCTCAGTCCTCAAAAGAAGTGAAATGAAATGAGTAAAATATCGACTCACATGCAAACTCTATTGTGTCACCTTTGCTCGAAATGGCGAGATCCATCATTAAGCACATATTAGTGCAAAACTAATAACTGCCAAATTGTTATGAAATAAATTCATGAAATTGACGAATACAGTTTCTCAGGGGGAAAAAAATGTGGATGACACAAACTACTTTCATGGTGGGGATTTCATTTATAAAAAAAAAAAGAAAACAATTTTGATGAAAGTAGCGAGACGTAATCTTTATGCTAAAAATTCAAAATCTGTTTTTCAATGTGGGGGGGGGGGGGGAGTGAATCCCCAAACAAAGAGAGAGACTCTTGTGTGTGCCACTGGAAGAATCACGTAAAGCGCTTGAATAAACAAGTATATAAAAAAAAATTAATCAATTCCTACTTAGGTCAACAAAAAATTTTTTATTTTAGTTACTTTTTATTAAATAATTACAATTAATTATAAATATGTACATACATATGACAGAATATCAATATTAAATAGCAAAACATCTTTTAAATTAACATTGAAAACTTTTTAACCACACTAAATTTGTATAATTACATTTTTTAATAAAAGTTGAATATAATATAGGTAAGAATTTATTTTAAAAAACCAATGTAAAAGGAATGCTGGCGTCTAACTAGCACATGATTTTATTCAGGTTAAGTTAAATGTTCATGTAATCAATAAATTAAGCAAATGTTATATGTAATAAATACTATAAAGCGTTAAAACTCCGATATTCTTTTAGAAACACCAGGCATTATAAACAAGTGCATGAGTTGCAACGTCACAAATTCTTATAAAAATTGAGGTAATTTTTTCTGTTTGAAGATGTGCTTCACGTTAAGTCCTCACTGTCATACATATGGCGAAAACAGAGCCTTAATAGTAGAAGGAGAATCCGCCGGAATAGGGAAAGGCGTCAACCTTGTAAATGAAAGAGCTATCAGGCTGCGAGAAAGTTCTTCAAAGAGCTTCGACAAAGATAAGTAGTTTAGATAATTTGTAATCTAATTTCGGATTAATATATCTTATTGCTCCCAAGGTTTAGTTATAAAAGTGCATTCCTAAAATGTTAAAATTTGAATAACAGTTATTCTAAGATCATGTCTGCTTCTTCCTCGAATCCTCCCACACCCGCAACCTCCGGGTCGGGACAACCCATTATTAACCCAGTACTTCACGCGCGAAAAAAACTATCTTAAATTCACGCGCAGGGTATCTCATGCCAAGGGTGTTTACATTCTATTTTTACCGTAAAATTTGCATACAAGGGTGAAAAAGGAAGAAAAGTCGGAAATACAATATGTTTATTACACTTTTCCAACATAAATTCAATTTTTCTGTTCTTTTTATTTGGGCGTTTAGTACCTTGTTTATATACACTCCTTTAAACTTCGTCGCAAGTAAGTGCAATGTTTTCACTGAATCTTAATTTTTTTTAAATTTCGTAGAAATTAAAATTGGTTGCTGGTTTCAACATTCTTGTGTAAAACTAAATCCAAAACACTTCAGAAATCAGCGTCTGGTTTACTGTTTAGTAGATGGTTTCTGACTACTTAACAAAATAAATTGCGCATTTATTTTCGCAACGTTCAACAATGACGAGATAAGCCGTTTGCATTCCACTGGAGAACACGAAGAGAAGAGCACTGAAGGCGACACATGCCGACGTAGTATATCACTTAGCCGAAATAATTTACGCTTCCGGGGTGCACCAACGAGGAGGTGGATCTACATTGCGTAGCTTCATAGTTTTCATTTCGAACCAGAAGATCTAATAAAATTTTCCTGTCCGACTGAAGGTATGCTTTGTACTTTCAACAGAGCTGCTCCATGAGGTCCAAAGGAAAGAACAGGTAGCAAATCCTAAGGATCCTTTCTTTGGAGATTTTGGATTCCTTATACCCTGAAGATGAATGGCTTATACGTTTACACGGATGGTTCCAAGTTGATAGATATTCAGTAATGCAGGTGCTGGAGTTTGCTGCAACTTATTCTCCTTCTATACACCAATAGGAATTCACAGCACTGCTTTTGATGCCGAAATTGCAGCTATACGTATTGCTCTATCTCAACTTCTTGCCACACAGATCGTGTTTCAAAAGTAGTTATTCTGTGTGATTCAAGGCGGCCCTCCAAGCAATGTCTTCCATCGAGGCACCTTTGTCAGAGGATATTCTCAAATGTCAACTGTTAATTGGCGATTACTTCAATGCCATACAGACATTGCAAGCAATGGATCCCGGGGCACTGGACATTGATGGGAATGAAAATGCCGATTGCTAAATGAAGATGGGGACAAAAATCTTTCAAACCCTAACAATACAGTTTCTTTTTTATAGAAGAATTACAAAGAAATACTACAGAGAGCACTTCTAGTCTAAATTCAACCAAACGAATAAACAAAAAGTGTGGTTTAGCAAACTCCTTCATATTCCAAAATGACCACGAGATAGAGCTGTAGCGATTTTCGAATCGCCACTGGCCACGACTGCCTATCCTAGCATCTAAACATGATAGACATTGCCGAGCCCCCTTGTAAACTGTACGGCTCCAATGAGAAATGGACGCCATTCATTCGGCACGCTGCGTGCACTTAGCTCTGGATCCATGTGGAGCAGATATTGGAGGCCAGACACAATATGTGATTTATAAACTATACTGCGAACTTGTGTTTCTCTTATTATTTTTTGTGTTATCCTTGTTTTCTGTCAATGTTCTCTATTTCTCATTTGTTTGCAGTTGTCTTGTAATCCGCCATTGGAAATAAAAAAACTTCAACAATACAAACAATTTTGTCAGAGGCTAATGATTATATTTTCTAGCCATTGAATATGATGTGATAAAATTATAAAGGACGTAAATTGCTCCCTCAGTTAAGTTATCTGGATAGATTTCAGTTGAGGAATCATACTTTCTATTATACTCTCATCATTCGATTCTTCCTCGTCATCCCCGCAAAGAGTCTTTCTTCAACCGAAAATAATGTTGTACTACATGTATTAAATACTGTATCTATTAAATATTTAAATATCAACATTTCTTCATCATAACTACAATAATACGCCATTGCATAAGAAAGATTTT
>BMAO01038227.1:0-24100 GCA_019973975.1 Trichonephila clavata
TGCATCCAACGGTCACATATCCGCATCAAAGTTGTTTGGTTTCTTCCAACCGACTACCGATTTCCCTGAAAGATAATCCACAATCTCGGTAGGCCCCTATCCTTCCTCTGTCGAACTCGGATACTTGACCAAAAGCTTATCGTTGTTTTCTATGAGACATAACTGACCATTTTTTGAAAAAACCACAAGAAAAACACAATTGCCGAACTTGAAATCGTCGAAATCTCCAAGCCTTAAATAGCGCTTTGAGGTGGCGCCACAGGCGTGCGTGATGTGTGTCTGCGCTGAAATTCTAATTCATTTGCATATCTCACCTCCGCTAATGCATGTTGTAAATTTCATGTTATTTTGGGTGCTTCCTTCAGGGTGTTGCATTTACGGTGGCCAGCAGTGTATAAACCAGGTTTTTTCATCGGGAATAGGAGTGGCAAGTACGTCACTCATCACCAAAATCCCATATTAAAACTGTGTAATCCCCATTGTAACTGTGTAAACTTTGAGAATCAGAAATACCTTATCTGCATGTGATTCAAGTCGTCTTTATGCTTTGATGTCTGATTGTGTCGTTTCATGCCATTTGTTTTGTTATTAAATTCTAGTTTCTTGGCCAAAAAGCCGCGTATTCTTTTATGCACGCTACACGAATACCGTACCGTTACGCTACATATGTACGTATATACACAGACTGCCTAATATTAAGAAACCCAAGATGAATATTTTATTGGAATACCTTTTGCACGTTTATTTATTTGTTTGGCATCAAGTCTACGGCTTTTGGAGTGCATACGTCCAGAGAATACCATGCATTGGTTATGCGACTTTTTACATATTGTAAATTATATTGAAGAGGAGAGTACTGTCAGATGCGTGTCTTTCTTCTGTGTTGGAAGTCAGAGAACCACTTGTGAACACTTCTGGCACGACGCATATTACATTATCGTCCATGAAGTATTCGTCACCATCAGGGTAAAAATGCAACATCGCAGGGTGTACTTGACCTGCCAGTATATCAAGTATCTCATGGTTGGTTGTTTACCCTCGAACATCACAGCACCACTTCCATGCCATAGATCATGTACTACCCCCAGACCCTTGCACAATGCGAGTAAGCAAGCTGGTTGTCCGGATTCATGGAGTTCTTGGCAGAATTCAACGTCTACCATCAGTATAAAAAGGTGTAGCGTGATTCATCCAACCATATTTCCCTTTTACAATCCTCAGATGTCCAGTGACTTTTTTCCGACACCACTGCTCAAGATATTTCGCATTTTAGGGAGAAATGTGTAGTTTCCTCACAGGCATTCCTATCCTCTGCGTATTGCAAGAGCTGAAATCTGTTGGGAAGAGCCTTGTTCGACAATTTGTGCCAGTTGAAGCAATGTAGTGTCTTGTTCTGCCGTAAAATTCTTTAGAGACGCCGCCGATCTCGCTCTCGGAAAACTTTGTTTGAACCACAGTTACATCTAGAGAAGGACTGTAGGTTCTGATTTCAACTTTTGATATGGCTGCTTTTGAGAACCCAGAAAGATTTGCTGTCTGGGAAATTGAGCCATCTGCTACAAGAGCATCAACAAAAAGCCACTTTCAAATGGTGAAATATTTTTCACTTTTCCCATTTTACTTCATTCATCTTGACATTTATACCTAACATTACACCTACATTCTAAGCATGTGTAAACCTAGTCATAAAAAAAAGTAATGCATACCTCATTCCTAGCACCCCATTTAAATTCAAATTACAAAGGCTTCTATTCATTGGCTAGTATATATATATATAGCTTCCAATAATATCAGTTCACACATGAATCACCCCAAAAAAATCAATACCTTCATGTAGCAGCAAAATATTGTCCAAAAATTAAAACAAATGAATAAATATGAATATAACATATTAATCTGAATTAAGAGCTTTGGAAGGTTTCTCAAAATATTTAATTAATACGAAATAAAAGATGCAATAGGATTTTGAAATTTGGATTTTTTTCTGCATATGCAAGAGATGCCGAAACGTATATATATGGCGTCCATATACAAAATCAAAAAATGTATCGGGAAATTTAATGTATTGTAAAAAAAATATTTTCAAAATAATACGTGCACCGACTATATTCCTTAGAGATGGTGGTGATAAAAATATGTTTTAAATTAAATTCTTTCTTTGAGTCCTTATCTTAGTTCAAAAAATATTGTACTAATAATTCTATGTGATGTTTCGCAATTAAAATTATATTTATTTGAAATACTTGAAAACTATTTTAGCATGTTTATGTAAATATTAATAACTATTTGGAGTGTTTAGGAAAAATAAAGAAATATTGCCTTTGATGAGAGGATTATAAATTAATTCAAATATTAAGAGATTTTTCATGAAATTAAACAGCATAATTTTATTTTTGATTCTTTTAATGTATTGCTTGAAATTGCTTTGAAACTTTTCGTTAAATTATTTCTAAAAACTAAATGTAAATATAATTATAACATATTTACATAATATTAACATAAAATTTATAATTAAAGAAATATTGCCTGACGTTACTGAACTAATTAACATTTTTATTAAGTTGAATTTGTTATTAAAAGCTTTTAAAAATCTTAAAATAAACTCTTTGTCTTACAGAAGAAAAAATTCAATTTTTTGAAGCGGAGAACTTTTTAAATTACAAATGAAAAATAAAATTTCTCTCTCTCTCTCTCTCTATTGAATACTTCAATAAACTACGCTTCAATACACTTCATATGTTAAAAAAAACTTTTTTTCCTTCCTAAATAATGCATTTTAGTACCTGAAAAAATTTATTTTTATTACTAGTTTTTGAATAAATGAAGATATAAATAGAAATTACTTTTTTTTTAATTAAAATTAAGGCACTTTTTTTAAATTATTTTATTTAAATTCAACATGCATTGGCAAAAGGAAAAAACAAAGTTAAATGAACTAGAAATATTACAGACATAAGGGGGATTTTTTTGCACTCGAGGTAAAATTTTAATGTAAAAAGTTAAAGAAAATAAATTAAAATGCATTTGAAATGACTGAAATTCCAACGAAGTAAAATTAAATAAATCCTTCGACAATAAGGTTGATTACGTTGAAGGACATGTTAATAATAAATTAAGAATTTATTTCTGTCTTCTAAGCATTTATGAAATTCGAACTTAAAAAGTTTATGCATGTATTTTCGGTCGACTCTCGTTGATTCTAAGATGGAGGGACCAATGAAAACTTCGAATTATCAAGAGGGTAAGAGAAAACTCCCAAAATACGCGCAGTGAATTTTTTTTCCCGAACATATTTAAATTTGAGAAAACTATGTAATAAAACAAATGTATATATGAAAAAAATTATTTAACGTTTATATTGTATAGTATGAAGAGTATATATATGTTAAAAGTCCTGCATTAAAAGAATACACACTGTACAAACTTGTTTTTTTTTTGACGAAACAGTTGTCAATTCTGTCATCGGTTCCTTCAGACACTGTCCCCGACACCATTGGTCCTTCAATACAGGGTCCAGACCGGCCCATACCCTTTTTGGTGCCCCATACCAAAAGTCACATTGATGAGTCATAAATCGTCATGTCAGTCCGACGCAAAAAGCACAATCCTATGCGCGCATCTCTTCTTCACAATAGTGGACCATCCTTTCTAAACACATGTGCAGTAAGGCCACGTGTTTAATGAAAGATATGTACGTCTGACAACAAGTGCGACCAGAACTGCTCGCTTCAAGAAAAAAAGCGTCTTTCGCTTGAGGAACCAGCAGTAGCGTAACATACACCCCTCGCATCGCGGAGGGGGGGGGGCAAAGCCTGACTGCCGCCAAGTGCCTACCCTTTGTAAAATCCAACTTGAGGCTTAAAACCTGACTTTGCAAGGGAGCGGGGGTGGGGGTAATGTTCCTCGTTACGCCACTGGGAAGCGGGAAACACAAAAGAGTAGCAGACAGATGGTCATCAAGGGAGCTAGCTACGTTAACGAGGAGACACGCAGAGATAACACAACACAAAAGCATGTAAACTCCTATCTGTTGGCTACAGGACTCTAGATAGCGAGTGTTCGAATTTTCGAGAGTTTTATAAGATAACTGCGAATTATGCATATATTGCGCGTTGCAGCTTGGCCAGGCACAGATTTTACTTCCGAAATACTTAGTGTACAAAAACGTTTTGTTTTAGTTCGAAATATCAAGAGCGATTTTTCAACATTATAACTTCAACAAAATGAGCCTGGGAAAGGAAACATCTTTAGAACTTCGAAATCTGATCGTAAAGGTGAAAATAACTCTTTTTTTTTATTCCGAAATTGCCAAAATTGTAAACAAACCTCGGTGTCAACTGTACAATCTATAGAAATTACGTTATACGTGGAAATGTGCTGCACAAATCTCGGTGTGGTCGTCCACACAAGCTTAGTGATCGTGATGCAAAAGCCATAGTAAGAAAAGTGAAGAAACATCCAAAAATTAGTGCTCCAAAATTAGCGGATCATATTGCAACAGCAAGTGGAAAGAAAGTACATCCAGAAACTGTTCGTAGAATTCTTCGATCAGGTGGTTACTATGTTAGGGTTTCCAGAAGGAAACCTTTCATCTCATCTGTTAAACCAACAGAAGAGACTTGATTTTGCTTCTTCACACGTTGACAAGGATTTTGACTTTTGGAAAACAGTTGTATTCACCGATGAGAGCAAATTCAACGTGTTTGGAAGTGATGGCCGCGGAAAAGTCTGGAGAAAAAAAAAACACAGCAATGAACTCCGAGAATTTGACTTCAACTGTGAAACACGGCGGAGGTAGTGTGATGGTTTGGGGCACAATGGCAGCAACTGGAGTGGACAATTTGGTGTTCATCGATGGCAACATGAATAAATATGGACACTTAAAGATTCTGCAAAGCAATCTACACCCATCTGTCTAAAAATTGAAACTTGGGAGCAACTTTGTCTTTCAATAAGACAACGATCCGAAGCACACAGCTAAGATTGTTAAGGAATGGCTGCTCTACCGCTGCTCTGCCTAAACAACTGCATTCACCGCCACAGTCGCCGGACTTTAATCCCATCGAACACCTCTGAGAGAAGTTGATAGAAGAGTTCGGCAACAAGCAATAACCAGCAAGGAAACTGAGGAAGGCCATAGAACATGCCTGGGCCCAAATTTCACCTGAGACGACGAAGAATCTTGTTATGTCAATGCCAAACCGAATGCAGGCAGTTATTGCTTCAAAGGGAGGTCCTACAAAATATTAGCATTACATTTTTGCTTTTTAATTATTGAAAATTGTGTTGTTCTGTCCCTGTATGTAGACTTTCGCGACTATATAATTTCATATTTTGTTTATTTTTGATATATTTTAATGAATATGTTCATAATTTTCTTTATTAGATATGAATTATTATCTGAGATAATTACGAAATTAAAGTTGTATTTTCGAAAATATAAGTATCGTGCTAGATCTGTGTGTATTGCGGGGGGGGGGTGTATGTAGACTTTTGTGACTGACTGTATATTTGAAGTAAAACGCGCAGCCCCTTTTTAACAAAGAAACCTGAAATGTACCTGTGCAATGCACTAATGTTCCGAAATCTTTCATTCGAGGTTTTACCCCAGATTTTTGAAAAAAATAGTATAGTTCTAGAACTGTAGATCTTCAAATTCATAAGGTATGCCATTTCCTTTGAATTAACAGAACAGTAGAAAGTCGTTTATCCAAACGTTTATTATCCAGAGCGTCAAATATCTATATAAACAGCTAGGCCGTCATTTGAATTCCATTGCAGCGACAAAAAACGCTGCTTAGCGTGAGTAAGACATCGCGCCAAGCAGCACTTGGCGCCTTGCCCCGTGATATCAAACTAGGGTTTGCAGCCCCGGGATCCCGATGATTTTTTGAAATCCCAGGATTTAATTTTTGTCTGAATTCTTCATTGAAATTTTTTTTTCAATGTATTGTGAATCTGGTATTACATTTAGTGTATCTTATTTGCTTTTTTTTGTACTGTATACATTTATAATGTCATTTTTCTTACGTGATGAATCTTGAAGGGTTCGAGGTGGGTGTGTATGTTGAACTGTGAAATTTGATATGTTTTCTCTTATTTTCTTCTGTAACTTTCTCCCCATCGCGAGTGAAGTCAGAAAACGGACATTTCTCTCACCCTTCAGGATGTCCGATGTCAGCTAACTGTGACAGATTCAATTAGAATTTTTGGAAGATATCTAGTAGGGTTTTGAGTCCCGGAATTCCGAATCCCGGGTTTTTTTACCAATCTGGAAATAAAATAACTAATTCCGGGATTTAATTTTTATCTAAATTATAATTAAAAACATTTCTAAGAATTTAATTTTTCAAAAATTCATATTTGTTTATGAGGTATATACGTAGAATTTTTTTGTGCAATTATAAGTGCTACTGGTAAAAAAAAATGTATGCGCAGCTCTCATTTCTCGTATGGGAGAACGTCGTGCAGATCTAAGTGGCTCACTGCAATGCTTACACAATTATAAAAGCAACATCTCAAGAATAGATTTTGTCACAGTTCCTTCTCCAATTAAATGTCGTTAATTAATAGCGAAGTTGCTTGGAAGACTTGAGACACTTCAAATCTCATTGCATTACGAACAGCTCATGCAACTGTATCTTCAATTTCAAATGACGTAACACTTGAAATTGATTCACATTCTGATTCAATAACTGGATCAATTTATATAAAAAAAACCATTATGTGTAGCAGAAGAACTAAATAAAGTTATCAAAGAGGTATATGCACCAATGCAGTCTATTAGATTTGAGATAATGACATCAAAAATTCAAAAAGAAACGTCTCTATTATGAAAATGGAGGGAGACGTGGTGACTACCTGAAAAGAATACACTCCTATTTAATGACGATACCTACTCTTTGAATCCGAATATGCATTTTCTACGGCAGAACAATTTGTAATAAAAATCAGTAGCCGTTTCAAAGATGAAACGATGAAGAAGCTATGTTTGTATAAGCTTATTTACAAAAACACAAGAAATGAAGAAATGCTTTTTTTTTAAATTTCATTATGTACTATTTTTATTTGTTTATGATGAATTAATTTTTTGTTTCATTAAAATAATATTAAATTAATTTTTAATTATATTTTCAATTTTATTATGCAATTTCAACTTTGCTAATATGTAAGTATTTTTAATAAACAGTCCAGTTCTAATCCCGGGATTTATGATAATGTAATCCCGGGATTGAAAATATGACACGGGATTGCAAACCCTATTATTAAGCTATTCCGTTTTGGAAGCAAAAATATGAAAATAATAAAGAAAAATTTCTGTTTTATTTTATTATTTTTATTTACTTTGAAAAAAATTTGTTTCAACACAAAAAAGAGTTTAAGTAATTCACCCAAGAAAGAGAGATTCATAAAACTTATACATCAAGAAAAATTTATAGAACTTGTACATGTAAACAATACAGATTTTAAATACGGTACAAAAATAGAGACCGTGAAAATTAATTCATACTTTTAACTTGAAATCAACTGCAGTAAACATCTTAACGGGAATCTCAGATTTTTTTAAAAAAATATTATGTGCATGATTCGAGAATATTTCGTATTTTTAACATTGACAAAAAGAAACAAATCTTATTTTTTTGATATTTTATTCAATACAAAATAATTTCTTGACAATAATATCAAAAGTATTTATCAATAAGAAATAAAATATACATAAAAATATGAATACACTAAAATCATTAAATTTTTAAAAGGTTAAAAAAAACTTTTAGCTTAAACGCATTTTCTTTAATATTCTTTCGACACACACTTCCGAGTACTTCTACCAGCATTTATAAAGTACCAAATTGTTTGTTACGTTTAAAGATCAAGAAAACTAAAATAGACAATAATAAAAAGAAAAAAGTAATATTTTCTTCATAACTAGAGTTTGGTCATACGGAAAGTCTCCTTGAAAAATATGCTTCAGGTGTCACGCAACTTCTAGAAAGCATGGAATTTCGAGTTTCCAAAAACAAATTAATATGAAACTATAATAATTATTAATGATATGAGAGACAAATTTGAAATGAAATATACTCGATAAAAACAAAATGAAAACTTAATTTAACTTACAGAATTTATAAAAGCATATATCAAACAAAACTGACTTTTTAAAATTTTACTGCTCTTAGAAATAAAAAAAAAATTTCTGCAATATACGCATCTCAGCCAATAAATGTTTCTGGGGTGAGTATATGCATTTTATTATGACAAGTCTAAAAAACGAATTTTTCGAAATGTATCCAAACTCACTCAAAATACCCGAACTCCGTAGAGAAAAGCAGTTGATCTTTAAAAGTAGATCATATGATCATAACATAATTTTAACTTTTAAGGAATACGCTCGCTTACTAAAAAGAAATAGAAGCTTATATCTTACATTGTTGTAAAAAATTTGAAACTCCATACACCAGCAAATAATTGTTGCAAATTGAAACTAAATGCAACTGTACAGAATGCTGTTATATTCAACTGTGTTAAAAACTTCATAACTGATAACAAAATTGATTTTTGAAGATATACAACGCACATAAATGAACTTAATTATAATGTTACACATAAAATCGAAAAATGTGTTTTTGAGTAATACTGTAGGTTTAGTATTTTTTTCTGTGTATTTCATATTCAAAATTTATGGGGGTTTTTTTAGTGTATTTCATATT
Organism: Trichonephila clavata; assembly: GCA_019973975.1. Lineage (NCBI taxonomy): Eukaryota > Metazoa > Arthropoda > Arachnida > Araneae > Nephilidae > Trichonephila > Trichonephila clavata. Next base: position 8,709 of record BMAO01038227.1, read on the forward strand.
CAAGTTTATATAATTACAAATATAATGATTTCATAAGCAAAATTTATGAAACAATAAAATTGTTTTGATACTATATTTCACAAAACAATTTCATCACCATTTAATAAAGTATTTGCATATAAGAAACTTCAATGAATTTTAAACTTAAGAACACACACACTACATCCATAATTACAGTTACTTAAATTAAATCTGTTCAGGTGAAAAAGAAAATGTTTATTCTTAAGGTGCATGAAAAAGAAAAATACCTTCGCATATTTTGACAAAAAAAAGTATATATTTTAATGCACTTGGAAACAAGGATTAAAAAATACATTTATTTCATATCCATAGAAAGGTTTTCTTTATGAAAGTAGATTAAGTAAAACTCATTAGAGAAAATAAAATAAAAAACGTTTAAATACTTTTCCTATTTATAATTACAATGAAATTACGAGTTTAATTTTTAAAAAAGCAAGAAAAAGACAGAAAACTCACAATTATTGAGCTTTGTCCCATTATTTTATCCACACTTTGTGCATTGTCTCGGCAGCTAATTTCAAGTTGTTTTCCAATATTACTTTCCATTCTTCTGAAAGAAACACACATCTCTCACGGTCTAGTATGTAGTTTTGCACGACATCCTTGAAATGTGTCTGATGTCGGTCTGCTAACACTAAGGCATCGCACGCATTGGTAGGGGTCAAACGATCCTCCAGAAAAGCTGAACACTTTTTCCTCAGAGACAGGATCTCGTACTTGTCGGCCGCTTCGTACAATCGAAGAACGCTCTCCCATTTTAGGTCCTCCAGACTGCAAGTGTACATGTACAGGAGCATCCGATGTAGGGTGTCATCATCCAAGTCGACAACATCGACACTTCCCTTGTTCTTTTCCTTCGTATCATCGGAGAACATGGCTTTAAACACGGGAGATCTGGCACAAAGGACAGCAGTGTGGGCGGGAAAGGATTGGGTTCCGGTACATAACTTTACGTCACTTAACGTGCCATCTGTGTACAGAGTTTTGTAATCCTCTTTTAGAGTTTTGAAATCTTCTCTTAAGCTTCTCGCATTATTCGACTGTTTCCCTTTTTTGTTAACTTTAGGCATGCTTTGAGGAAATATTAATTCCAGTTTAGTACATACGATTTCTTCAAATGAAATGGCTGTTGTAAATACGCACTCACAATAGAGAGTCAGATAAGAGCCTTTCAGATAAAGATCTTTCTTTCCCAGCACAATTCCATTTTAGTCAAACATAAACTAAACATCTTGTTTTTTTCATGCCCTTCACACCGAAATTCTCGTTGATTGCAGTCTATTTTATTTCCTCCGTCAGCGATGAGAAACACTTTGAAGTGGAAATATTCGAATTTTTTATTCGCACAGTTGTAATCAATGAAGATTATTTCATCGGAATGTTGTCCTTCACAAAAAAGTAGATTTAATGTCATGAATACTTTTTTAATTGCAGAATTCATCTCAAAAGGTATTCTTTGATCAAGTTTTAAAGAGCTAAATTTTTCTATAGCCCAAACGAAAGACATTTTCTCGAAGTTGATCACGGTTTTTGCACACATCTGCACGCGATCTTGGCTTCTATTTTCTCACCTGCGCATTCTACATCGAACCGTTAAAGTATTAACAGGAAAGATATTGTTTTTTTTTTCAAACTGGAGCACTCTTGTCCTTTCTACAAATTCTGAATCACCCCAATTGTCTTCTTTTTCAAATTCACGTTTGGCTTCATGCATTTTTCCCAGAACAGAACCATCGCTTCCCAGAATTTCCAACACATAATCTATTTCTATACTCTCAGGACCGTTATCTTTCTCTCGATTTAAATAACACCCGATGTAATTTTCTTTAGAACGACCGGCGGGATACAAAATTAAACGCCATTTCGTATTTTCCATCGAGGTTGCAGCAAATATTGGACTGACAAGTTCTTCTCCGTATCTCTGCCAACAATAACGGTAATTTTCTATATTCCACCATATTATAAATTCGTATTCTTTATCACTATTTTCACCCGACATGTTGGAATATGTTTTATTTCTACTTTCAGAAACGATGAACGTCAATTAATTCGTAGTTTCAAGAAGTAGATAGCAGAGAAAATATTCAGACTGCTGCTGTGCATCAAGTTTCAAAATAGAGGAGAATGCGCACTTAAATTCTTAACCTAAAGTGTGCTTCGGAAAAACGCAACGCCCCGTTCTGTTCACATTTCGTCCTTCGTTCTGTGAAGAAACCAATCAGATGTTGATAAAATTTCTGTTTTATCTCTCAATCAAAGAAAAGCCTTATCTCCATCCCTCCTCGCCGCTATTTGATTTTCACAGCTTTCTATAAATTACGTTTTCTCCTTAAACTATTTTTTCATCTCTTATTTCAAATCTGTGAATGATATGGATGTATACCGTTGATTGATTTAAAGAGCACTCGCACATTTCCAAGATTTAACTGGGTTTTTTTTAAATCTGCAGTTATGTTTCTTGTGAAGGATGTTATTTGGAATTATGTTTCACGCTTTTTATTATTCTTTTCGTAAAGATGCGAAATTTCGTGTAACTATGTGCTCAGTGTGACAGTTAAATATTTTCAGAGTTCAATATTCAATGAATCGATTTGTTTTAGTTAAATATTTATTTTAAATCGTTGAGTGCCGGGTGAAACATTTGGAAATATTCACACACCTTGGGGGAAGCAAATTTTAAAGGGGTGTCATCTTTTATTCCCATCCATCATTTTATTCAGTCTATCGGCGTGTGCGACAATTTCTGCTTTGTCTGTTAGTGGAAAATGTGTGAATCTGATCTCTTAATAAGGAAACGTCAATGTTCAGAAAAGGTTATCACATCTCTTCGAAACATAACACGACCACGGTGGCCGAGTGGTCTAGGCATCGGATCATGGCTAGCATGTCATGAGTTCGATCCTATTACCACTGAAGACCCGCCGTGTAGGGGAGCGATGCACGTTTCTTCTGTCGAGAGCTCAAACGTCCTCCCGTTGGTGTGGTGTGGTAGTTAGGAGAGGGGGTGCCAGCTCAGGTTTCGTCCGCGTCACTTGACCATGGTTCAAAATTACGCGGATCGTCGCCAAAAGCCCTCGTGTTGCTAATCAGTGCGACGTTAATATTCACTCACTCACTCACTCGAAACATAACATTTCATTAACAGATTATTTTTATTTCGTCCTTCCCTTTCTAAATCTTATGAGTGAGTGAATATGGACATCGCACTTTTCAGCTACACGAGCGCTTTTGGTGACGTACCTCGTAATTTAGAACCATGGTCAAGTGACGAGGACGACACCTGAGCTGGCACCCCATCTCCTAACAACCACACCAACGGGGCGTGAGAGCGGCAACTAGATGATCATGGTCTCGAACTTAGTCCCAAGCGTGTTTCCTTCGAGTCCTGATGCCACTGTAACGATATCATCTTTTTAGCCAACAACTATCTCCGCACCATGGTGATCATCTTGGTGTAGTGGTTGAGTTACTCGGTTTCGGATCCGAAGGTCCAGGGTTCTGACCTCCGAATAGAACGCTCCACTTCATTGGTGACCCTGGCTGAACTCAGAAAAAGGCAACCTTTCTGAACTGTCGTGGCGCCATTTATCCATCGCAAATGCAATCTTCAAGCCGTTGCATAGTGACGCAATCTTTAGGCCGTCGCATAGTGACGCAATCTTCAAGCCGTTGCATAGTGACGCAACCAGCAAAGCCGTCACCACTAGTGACGCAGCAGCTAACACACTCGATCTAACAACTAGATCGTTCGTTCGCCTACCCACCAACTCACTGGTAGGGGAGTGTGTAGCGATATCATATAAGGCAATAGCTACCTCCGTACCATGGTGATCATCTTGGTGTAGTGGTTAAGTTACTGGGTTACGGATCCGAAAATCGCGAGTTCTATCCACCAGATAAGCGCGCCACTTCTCCACTATTTAGACCAGTGGTGTGGAGAGGCTGATAGACGTATTCTGTCAAGGGTCAAATTTTTTACATTGACTTTGTGTGGAAATCTGATTGTTTATTCACGTAGCCGAATACTTTTGGTGGCGAGCTTGATTGATTTCAACGATGTTGAAATGACGAGGATGACATCTGATCAGGTAACCCACTCTTCATACTTCCACAGCGTGAGGACTTACAAACCTCTACAGTTTTAATGCGTTTCGGCACTTTTACACGAATGATCTTAAATGTAGAATCTATGACTCAGTAGAGACAACGTCAGCCATGAAATCGCAACTATCTCGAGTCGGATCACTCAATCACGTGTAGAGTGAGCGAGTGAGTGAATATTATCGTCGCACAACTCAGATACTCGAGGGCTTTTGGCAATGGACTTCACAATTTTAAACCATGGTCATGTGACGAGGACGACACCTGAGCTGGCACTCCTTTCTCCAAACTTCCATGCCACATTGAACGAGAGGATGTTTGAGCCTCAAAAGATTTAACTTGCATCAGAACCATCTGCTTGGTGGGTTTTCAGCGGTACTTGGCTCGAACCCATGCACGTCGGCCATGAATTCGTTACCTTGACCACTGGGCTACGGTCACCTGTGGAAGTTTGAAGAATGGGACACTAGCTCACAGATGCCGTCCCTGCCATTTGATTGTTGTTTCAAAATGACGAGGCCTGACACAAATACCCCTTAATTACATCTCAGTTTTTAACAAAAGTTTGTTTTTTATTGTTTATGATATTAATTGTAGTTTAATTTAATTTAAGTGTTTCTATCAAGTCGTAAGTTCTTACGATGTTCGTTTCGGTGTATAGTATCTTTGTTTTAAGAAAAACATTTTCCTGATTTGAAAAGCCCAATAAAATGACGCTCATTTTCTTTTTTCAAAAATTAATTTATACCAATAACGCTAGATTAGACAATGATAGAATCATTGGTAAAAATATGAGATGCGTATTCCGAATGAAATTACAGTCGACTCCAAACCCCGATAATTCAAACCTTCGTTAATTCGAACCTCTCGTTAATTCGAAGTAGATGCTCATCCCCTAGAAAAACTCTTGATATTTCGCGAACTAAAACAATACGTTTTGTACACTCAATATTTCGAAGTAAAATCTGTGGCTGGCCGGAATAGAATACGCGACAACTAGAAGTGATCTTATAAAATTGTCGACAATTCAAACACTAGCTATCATGTAGAGTCCTGTAGCAAACCGGTCGGATCTTACATATTTTGTACTGTAGTGTTTCTGCTTGTCTTCCCTTTAACGTAGTCCCTTTGACAACAATCGGAGCTGACTCCGATAACTCTGAAAGAAGATTAAGTGTGTTACTAAACATATTACGTAACTCTTTCCTTGAAAATCACGTTGATGCGAACATTTTTTCAAGCTTCATTTATTCTAGAAAAATCTATTGACCAAGTTAGATTAATTGCCCTAAAACAAAAAAAGATGACAGATTTTGTTCGTCAAAAATTTATTATTATTTACAGTATATATATTATTTTAATAATTGTTTTTAATACAAACATGTATTCTTTTAATACAGGACTTTTAATTTTTGTGTAATATGTACACTGCTGGCCACCGTAAATGCAACACCAAGAAAGACAAGAGATAGCACAACAAAATTTATTTTGTAGATAACATATTGAACAAGTATCAAATGATTAAATTTTTAGACTTCTGTGAAGTGTGGTTGGTTCATGTCAGAATCAGTAGCCAGAGTAGCCGCCATTGTTGGAGATCACCGCTGCCACACGCCTCGGCATTGATTCAAAGAGACTTTGGATGTCTTCTTGGGGTACAGCAGACCAAGCAGCTTCCACACGTTGCCGAAGTTGATCTGGTGTGGCAGCTGGGGGTGTAATCTGGGTTAATCGTTGAGCAACCATGGACCACATGTTTTCTATCTGCGAAAGATCCGAAGAGCGAGCTGGCCAGGGAAGCAATTCAATCTGGTAATTGACGAAGAACCTTTGAACAATGCGTACCACGTGTGGCCGCGCATTATCCTGTTGAAATATGGCTGTGGCCAAGCCCTGAAGGCAAAGAAGGACAACTGGCTCCAATACCTTGGAGATGTAGCGCTGGTTGTTTAAAGTACCGGCAATGCGTACTAGAGGAGTGCTAGAGTGATATCCATCACCTCCCCATACCATAATACCCGGAGCAGGACTAGTGTGGCGGTGCATATTGCAGTTGTTCAGTATTCTCTCTCCACGGTGTCTCCAGACTCGAATCTGACCATCATGGGGTTGCAGACAGATGCGTGACTCGTCAGTAGAGACAAGTTCAATCCATTCTGCCTCCCACATCCTTCTTTCATCGCACCATTGGCGGCGGAGACGTCTGTGGTTTTGCGTTAAGGGTAGACCAAGCAATGGACGTCTTCCGGACAGACCACTCTGCTGTAAACGGCGTCGAATGGTACGCACAGACACTGAATGATGCGTTACAGACTCAATGTGCTGTGCTATGGTTCGTGATGTGACTCAGCGATCCGTCACTGCCATGCGCACAATTTGCCTGTCCTCACGTGAAGTGGTGCACTGAGGTGGATGCGATCGACCACGTCGGTCCGTCGTATCCTCCTGCATTCAACGGTTACATATCCGCATTACAGTTGTTTGTTTTCGTCCAACACGACTACCGATTTCCCTGAAAGATAATCCACAATCTCGGTAGGCCACTATCCTTCCTCTGTCAAACTCGGATACTTGATCAGAAGTTGATCGCTGTTTTCTACGAGACATAACTGATCATTTTTTGAAAAAAAACACAAGAAAAACATAATTGCCGAACTTGAAATCGTCGAAATCTCCAAGCCTTAAATAGCGCTTTGAGATGGCGCCACAGGCGTGCGTGATGTGTGTCTGCGCTGAAATTCTAATCATTTGTATATCTCTACCTCTACTAATGCATGTTGTAAATTGCATGTTATTTGCCTGCTTCCTTCAGGGTGTTGCATTTACGGTGGCCAGCAGTGTACTTTAAAATAATTTTATACATTTGTGCAATTGTTGCTTTATTATATAGTTTCAAATCTAAATGTGTTAGAAAAAAATTTCTCTTCATGTATTTTGGGAGTTTTTTCCTCCCCTCTTGATAATTCGAACTCTTGTTTATTCGAAGTTTTTCATTGGTCCCTTCAACTTCGAATTATCGTGAGTCGACTGTATTTTGAAATGGAATCTTTTTTTCAGTTTAAAGACTGATAAATCTGAATATGATTAATTTTATGAATATCGGTTGGATATTTTGACACATTTCATATATTACCTCCCACTTATCGTTATTGTTATTATTATCCTTTTGAAATAACTATCTTTAGACATTGATTCATATAAATTGATGTCTTGGAGTTTTATTCCGTTACTAAATACAAAGAACCTCTTCGTTATTTTAGTGAAGCGAATGTCAAAAGATAAAGGATCCAACATAAAAATAGGTATATATTTTAGTGTTTGCTATAAGCCACACAATTCTGCAATTATTTTAAGGTCACATTTTTAAGAGAAATATATATGGGTGTATATCAAATATTTAAACTATACATTATTTCGATGCTTCTGACTTTTGAGATTTTGTCCTCTACGTCACCCAAAGAACACATGCAAAATGCTTTCTACTAAATTGTACCATTTGCAAATTGCTTACTTTTTTCTCGGATGATGCATTTCTAATAAATTTCCCTTTTGAATACAACCACCGGAAATCGAATTTGCTTACGGTTTTTGTTATCCTTCATTTTAGGTTTGATAAGTTTATAAACACTTATATATATAACTTTTTTGTAATATTTACAAACATTTTTTGATACTCTTATTCCAGTTGTCACGAACTTAACGAAAAAAGATTTAGTTCGCAAAATTAAATAAACTATCATAAATTCATTTAAGATAGCTGATTAATAACTATGACATATTCGGTATGATAGTTTTATAGTGTCCCAGGATTTAATTCTTAAATTTATGTAATATGATTGAAAAAAAGAGAAGAAGATAAACAAGATATCAATCATTGGCATGGCCAAGTAATTTTAGCGCGTTTTTCACATGTTGTATTTTACAATAATGCAACTAATGAACTTTTTACTAACAAAAAGTTGTGTACTATACTTTAAAACAAAAAATTTAAATTAAAAAAAATTTAATTTTTTTTAAAATTATTAACTTTAAATATGATTCGGCTCATCTAGGGCACAAATGCGACCAAATGTCGAAAACCCGAGGTCAATCGGTTAATTATTGGCTGTGAAAAGGTACGACACAATATGGAGCGAAGACGAAGACGAAATTTGCCTCCTAATTGCGCTTTCTTTTTTACACTACGTGAAAAACGCGCTAAAAATCATAAGCGTGCTCAATGCACTGGCGTAGTTGATCCTAAGTGGGCTCTGAATCGAATTTTCAAGACGCTCTTTTCTGAGGTCCCTTCATGTTAAGATTTGTTTGTGTATAATGTTGGGCCCACACACACACAACACACACACACACACATGTAAGTCGTCATTGATACGGTGGTAGCTACGCCCCTGGCTTCATGTTTCTTTCATTTTTCGCGATTTTTTATATTCTGATGAATTTTTTTAAATTCATTTACGTATTATATTTTACTTTGGAATAAAATATTATTTTAATTTCATACATAAAAACATTTAAAACTTTCGTTTTTCCTGCAAAGAAGAGTATATTAAGAAAGATACTATTTTTTTTAAATATTTTTTAGCTACTAACAGAACAAGAAAGTATTTTAATTTTTATTTAATTCTACACAATCATGAAAATTTTAAAATATTCACAGCTGTGTTAGAAAAAAAATATCAATACAGTAGAACACCGTTTTTCCGAACGCTTATTATCCGGTGCGTCAAATATCCGAACCAAAGTCCGGATACGTTTTCGAAAGTGCAGTGCTTACGACAGTTGTTTCGTGTAAGGCCAAAAGTGACGGGAAAACCTAAGGTGAAGGATATTTGGAGAATTTCAGTTGTGTGATTTGGTAAACATCTGCGCGGAATAATAGGTTAGTTTGTTTCCAAGTGAGGGGGTGTATACGTGCTATTTTGTTGAATTTCGTTGATGATGAAACCTGGATGGAATGCGATGCAGAAGACTGTGAATTTCAAATGCTGAATGATGACGAGATTGTGACTTCCCTGCAAGAAGAATCCTACCTTGTCGACGATGAAACGGATGAAGACGAGGACAACAACGAAAATAGCGAGAGTCCATCAAATACTGACGCGTTTCCTGCGTATAAAGACAACTATGGAATGGTATAAATAACTATCGGACTGTTGTCCTACTCAACTACTGCTGCTCAAAAGAATCAGAGACCTTGCAGCGACAAAACGAAGGTGTACAATGGTACAGCGACAAATAAGTGATTATTTTCCACAATAAAGGTAAAATTCTGACATTTTGCATTTATTTTGCTTTTCCTTTAAGCCCGTTTCCCGCATGTGATGATTTTCAATATTCGTATAGTGTCCGGTTTCATTTTCTGCATGGATCGTTTTCGGTTATCCGAACGGTGTCCGGTCCCAATTGATTTGGATAAACGATGCTCTACTGTAGATGGCGCTAGTGCATCCGACTTAGTGGATTCAGTTACAGATAGTGCTAAGAGAGAGCATTTTCCAGCTCTTTTTATTTTAATTTTCCGCATTGAAATGTGTATTCGATAGACATATGTGTTCATTTTTTAATGATTCGAGTTATTGTGTTTGGACAGATTTTTACATAAAATAAAAAGTTAGAGAACGTTTTGAAGCATATTTTGTATTTTTTATCATATTGAAAATAAAAACTGATATTGGGAACATTTACATTTTTTATCTGATTAGGTGACGATATTATTCTTAAAAATTCACGCCATGTACTTAGAAAAAAATGTTTATGTGAATAATCAAGATGGCACTCAGCGGAGATCAAGCATTGCGCGTTCGTGCTATTGAGATATCTGTAGTAATACATATCATAAGATAAAATATTGAATAGATAGACTAACAGGATAGAAGCTTTATGGAGTTAGATTTACATATTAAGCAAGACATTTTAGTTTAAGTATTAAATCGGAAACACTTAGTAAAGCATTACATGTATCTCACATACGGTTCTTTCAAAATTTATGAAAGGCGCGCACTTCAAAACGTCTTATTATTTCTCGTGCAATTACATAAATTATATTTTGCCATCGTTACGCTACTATCTGAATAGAATATCTTTAAAATATCAAAATATACACCATGCGCTTATTAAAATACGTTAAAACATTCATAGCCATGAAGCCATAAAATTATGTAACACATTTCAGTTTTAAGAAAATAATATGAATAACTGAATGAACTTTCTTTAGAATATAGGAAAAATTTGGGTTCATTAAAAAAGATTTTATTTTCCCGTCGGTTTGGAATTTAGTTTAAATTTAATGAAGGGACATCATGTGGGTGGGTTAAAAATCTTCGCTAAACTGGTTAAACGTTTCACCTACTGGTTAGTTTATAACGAAGGATATTTTAAAGATTAAACTCACGCGAAAACGCTATGTACTTAGAAGTAACGGTTATACATTTACGAGGAACCTTAGAGAAATCTCTATCAAACGCTATGTACTTGTTGCAAAGTTATTTTCAGAAGTCATTGTTAGTGGTTTATAATCTTTTACAATGAATGGTAACGCATATTTTATCCGTAGTAAATAAATATGTTTTGATATATGTCGGTATATCGCTGAAACTCAGTAGTTTCAAATTAAGCAACCATATTCAAGGATTTGATATTTGGTACGGTAGAGGGAAGGAGTTTAATAATTTTTATTTTTTTCCCTTAAATTCTACTATGATTTTGTGTTTAAACAAAATTTCTTTCTGTCACAACTTAAAAGAAAACTATAAAAAAACTATTGCAACTTCAAAAAGAATTCAAAATTATAGATTAATAATGGTATAAATATTCTTCTGGACTTTTAGTTGAGTGCATACGCATCAAGCATGCAATAAAATCAATTTAACGACATATTAACAAACAAATTGTGAGTAAAAACAAAAATTCGAATAAGTAAAAGCCAAAACAGGCGTCACTCACAAAATCTCTCATTATTATCGCTCGTGTTTTTTTTATTTTAATTTTATAAGCGTTGCACTCTGAAACGACATGAGCGCTATTGGCGGAATGTTCAAAGGAACCGAGCTCACCCGTAGAGAGTTTATAGCTACAAACCGATCCCCCTCGGAAAACAACCATTCCCACGTCCAGTCTAGATTGAAAAAAAATCAAAGTTTACGTTTTAAACAGAATACAGTAAAATAACAATATACATATTTAAAGGTAACTGCACGATATAAATACGTGTACGTGAACAAAATACAAATATACAAAGCAAATCTAATATATAAAATTCTCGTGTCACAGTGTTTGTAGCCAAACTCCTCTGAACCGACTAGACCAAATCTTATGAAATTTTGTGCGTATATTCAGTAGGTCTGAGAACAGGACGAAACTATTTTTCATTCCGATATTGTAATTATTTAAAAAGATATTAATTAAAAAACTTAAAACGCCCAATTGTCCTAACCCTGCGCGTTGTTTTTCCCGCCTAGAGTCGTGAATGAAAAGAGGGTGAAATTTTTCGGTACTCTCGACGTTATATAAACAGCCATCCGATTTTTGCTTTTTAAATCAGAAAAAAATAATTACGGAATCGGAAAGATCATTTCGTTCGCCACGATACGGTATAATTTCTTTTGAAAAATAATGATATTTTCTATTTTTTAGGATTTTCTTAAAAATGAGTTAAAACTGATGCGTTTTTATGAAATTTTTTTTCTAAATCCTTACGTATGAATTTATTTTCGTGTTATTAAAACGATATTTTTTACTAAATAATTTCATGTTTTTTTCTTTTTCAATCAGTTATTTAAAAAGTAAAATGCCGAAATTTTTTTTCACCGATTTTTTTAAAAAATATGCAAAATTTTAACTCAACATTAAATAACCGTCATTTATTAAAATTATCGTAGGAAACTTTTTTACGTTTGTAGAATAATGTTATTCAACTTCTGTGCAAAGATTGAAAAAATTGCTTTTTTTAAAAAAAAAAATTGTGATTTTTCGTAAAATACCGTTTTTGCAAGAAATAATTTAAAGTTTTTTTTGTACATTTTTTATTTGAAAGTACTTTGTTTTTTGCAATTAATGTGTGGAATTTCAAAACTTTAACGTGAAAGTTAAGCCCTCGAAAAAAAAATGAAAAGTTTAAAAAAAAAATTCTTAATTGCGTCAAGGTTACTTTGCGTTAGCTTTCTGTTTGGAAGACGGGAAAGGTTGAGGTAGTTTTGAGTCTTCCGCTGCGTAGTAAAAAGGGTAAAAAGTTTTTCCCTCAAAACATTGTTATTTGGGGCGGGACGCTCATTCATATAACGCATCACAACCGATAGTTTTTTTTTTTTTTATTCTTAAAGATTGATTTATTGAAGAACAGTGGAATTTTAGAAAAATATACCATAAAAAATATTAAAAAAATACTCTGAAATATATTTTTATCACATAGTATTATTTTCTTTTTGAATTTTATACTGTGAATGTGTAAATAAAGGATTTTTACCTTTTTTAACACGCTTTTATAAATTTCACTTGCATGTAACGGAATCTTGGAACTCGATTTTCACCCCACTTAAAAAGGTCAGATTAATTCGAAAATTTGCACACTTGTCAAGGACCGATGACAATACAATAATTTCATAATTTTGTTCCATTGTCCTCATAGGATCGTCAGGAATCACGATAATCGATTTGGCGACAATTCCATATACCACATCCAGATTTGGCAACTTATTTGTAATTTATTTTTAATCTAACACTCAAAAACAACGCAATAAAGAAATAAACAGTCGTTCAATAGGTAACGGTAAGAATGTTTGCATTAATTATATTTGTGAAAAATTTAATCGCGTTTATTCTCCGTTATCCTTATTTTAAATAAGCTTATTTGCAATACATTTAAATGTATTACATCAAATAAATATTTTTTTTAAATAAAGTAGTATTTTGTTTTTGTAAATCATTAACCGAAATTTTTCAATCGTTATGTATGGATTTCAAAAAATTGTGATAAGTAAACCATCTGAACTAAAAAAGTTAATAATTTGCTCTTTTAAAATCAGTGATTTAATAAATTTATAAATACCAAACATCATTATTTTGCACGATTAGGATTTTTTTCCCTTCAAAACAATAATACTTTGCCTATATTATAATTCTTTCTAAAATGAATAAATATAAATGCATTTAAATGAAAATGATTTTTAACAAGTTCATTGATCATTTAGAATCAGTGATTTAAAAAAACAAAATGCCAAAAACTATCTTTTTTTAAAAACTTTTTATTTTAAAAAAAAACAATGATATTTTGCCGTATTTATGATTTTCTAAAATGAATCAATATCGGTGTCGAACATTTAAAAAAAATCCACAATTTTACTTCAAAATTTAAAATAATAGTGAAATTTCGTAATTTGAAAATGTTAAACGAGACAGCCATGACACGCACTCACGAACCATGCACTCACATCGTACGCGTCACACCCACACAAAAGTCCTGGCGTCAGAAAGAAAGGAGGAAATTAACATGGGGATTAAGTTAAACCCTCGGTAAAAGCCCGTGCAACGCAGGACCATGCAGCTAGTATAATAATTAAAAAAAATAAAACAAAGGGTTTAAGAGATGGAAGAAAGAATATACTATTCTAACTCTCTCTCTCTTTCTTACAAATGCATAAAAAATAATAAAATTATCCAATAACAAATTAATAATAAAGACAAAAAAAGACAGGAAACATAAATAATTATTATTAAATGTTTCTGGTAACGTTATACATTTTCGAGGAACCTCAGAGAAATCTCTGTTATCCACTCATAAAAAAGTTGAAAAAAAGAATAATTTGTTGAAGTTACATAAAATAGAAAGCAGTCCACATTGAGTACAGTGCAACAACGCTGGTGGAGGGGTGAGTGGAAACCACTCTTCCAGTTCATTTAGTTTCATTTCGCTTAGGAGAGCGAAGAGAAAGTTGACGTCTCATCTCTGACAACCAGCTCGTCTTTCAACCGTCTGCCGTATCTCTACGGAACAAGGAGAGAAAAGGGAGGATTTTTTTTTAATATCAAAGATTACAGAGATTTATTTTTTAAGTCCGTTACTCGTTACCTCTTAAATAACTGTGGCGTGCGGTTATTGAAAGGAGATTTAAATAACTATTTGGAAGAAAGTAAGAAAAATCGGAGAAGTTTAAAATAAAATCAAATTGCCACACTAAACGCGTGCAAAAGCTTGCATTGCTGGGGTGGTGATAATTAGAGTGAATGAAGTCTTGCAAAAGAAAACAACAAGTGATAAATAACCATAAAACACACACAAAACACGATTGATGTAAGAATTTTCTAATATGTATCAAGATATTTCTTATCCTTTTCAGAGCTGGGAAGTGTTGATACGAGTGGTTAAGAACTGCTTTAGTCTCTTAGAAGAGCTAGTGATAGAATTGTCTTAAGCCAGGATTTCCCTGATAGATTCAGTTAGAATCTGCGGTAACCGGTTGAAAAATTTTCTGATTGTTTTTTAAGGAAATCAAGAAGCGGCGGAACATTAAGATCTTATGCAAGACTTCGTTTCTGAAAAACTAAGGTGCGTTTGCTGTTCTACGCAGTTGAATGTTTTGAAAAGTTGTGCAACTTTTCAGGTGAGCAACTGCCGCACCTGCCCAGATGGAAGAAGCATACAGTATGATGGGACAAAGAACGGCTTTGTATAACAGAACCTTGTGCCTTAATGCAGCTTGCTTTGGGAGAAATCAAACAATTTAGAGTGCTTCTCATTCCAGCCTTCTTTTGGTGGGCGGAACGGATATGCTTTGCAAAATTTAATGTTGTGTCAAGTATTAACCCTAGTACTTGTACTCAGTAACCCAGGGGACAGGCTGATTAAAAATGTTGATATGTGGGAGGTATATGCACCTCTGCAGTCTATTAGATTTGAGACACTGTCATCAAAATTTTTTAAAGAAATGTCTCTTTTTTTTCAAAAGGAGGAAGAGGTGGTGACACCTGGAAAAGAACATACTCCTAATGACGATAACACATACTAGTATAGAATCCGAAGAGAGAGAGAGAGAGAGCATTTCTTCGACAGACAATTTGTAACGCGAAAATAAGCCGTTTGAATGATGAAACGCTGGACGAGTTGTGCTTTTTAAAAGCTTGTTTACAGAAACACAAGAAATGAAGAAATGTTTTTTTTCATTAAGTACTATTTATTTTTTTTATGATGAATTAAGTTTTTTGTATTTTTTTCACACACAATAAAACTTTAAATCAATTCTTAATGAAATTTTCAGTTTTTTATGCAATTTTACTTT